>CAJHQP010003902.1:0-61204 GCA_905132765.1 Moricandia arvensis | reverse complement strand
TTTCTTTTATGATCTGAATGGACCTCCTGAGATTTGTAGAGTAGACCGCGAACGGATCTCCAAAGCTACAAGCTTTCGTGCTGATAACGTGTTGTGGGAAAGTCTGTGTTTATTCTCATTCATAAGTACTCATATATATACAAGTGCATAGGTATAGATAAGCTCTATCTCTAACATAGAGATAACTACAAAGTGAATGAGATAACTACAAGTCAACCATAATGATTATCCTTAACATTTTAAGTGTTTTATTATTTTTTACCTATTTCACTTTTCTTAACTATTTCATTAATTTTTTCTTATAATAATTTGACGACATTTATTTTACATATTAACTATAATAATTCGACATGTTTTATTGAAATTGCTTCATTTGTGTTAGGAATTCAAAACAGTTAAGAAAAAATTGTTTATTTATTTACAAAATCAGTTAGATATAGGCATTTATATATTCGTTTGGGTACAGACTATTTCTTTCGGATATTGATTTTTTTTGTTTTGAAACTAAGCTTTGTTTGGATAATAAATTTATTGGTAGGTTTCAAGTCGGGTCTTCTCAGATCTGGATGGGTTAAGTTATGATGTATATGATCATAAAAATATCCTAATAACTAAAAGTAATAATATTATCTGATTCAGTTAAATACTTCTATACACACTAAAGTACCTTAAAAATAACCAAATAACCAAAAAACTATACTACTCGATTCTATTCGGTTTTGATTTTGATATATACGAACATAAAATATTCAAATAACCAATATACAATTAATTATATGGTAATAATATGTAAAATATATAACACTAGTTATAAAAAAACAAATATCAATTTATAAAACGGTAAAAATCATATCCACACCGGTTAATAGTTATATTCAAATTTGCAGTAGTAATTCAAAGCTCCTCTCTAGCATTCTACTTCCACTAGCATTCTACTTCCACTAGCAATATCTAAATATATTTATTTATTTTCAAATTAAAAAAAATAAATACATAATTTTTTTAGCATCTCAAATATGCGATAAGATAATATATTTGAGCCGAATGAATAGTATCCAATAGAACAAAATATAAACATTCAAAACCGATCAACGGTCTTTTTGATCGGCACTACTCGAGACATTTTCAAATGTAAGAAGAAACAAAAGTACATCATTTTATATAGTACAGAAAATATAACTAAACATTAACCAAAAGGAGTGAGAAATAACATACACAAAGTTATACATATATTTACAGACCTAACGAATAACGTTACCTTCCATCTTTAAATTACAAAAAAGAGAAAAAAAAAACACAAACAAACAAAGAAACACAAAGTTTGTAAAGTATTTAGAGAGTTAGAACCAAGGATGCCATGTTGGATCCATCATACATAAGTTACGAGGCGACAAGGCTGCCTCCACCAACTCGTTCACTCCCCTTTGCACCGACTGTGGCGGCTCCACAATGTTCTCATCCTACAAAACAAAAATCGATCAATATGTTTCATCTTATATAACATCATGATAATAAATAATGATGACGGTTGATGATAAATGATGGCAATGCATGTTACCTCTTCGGAAAAGTACTGTGGGGCTATTCCTCTGATCCGGCCAATGACATCGTTCACGTTGGAGTTAACTTTGTCCTTCAGCTCGGCTGAGTTCAATGTAGCAATCCCTCCAACGGGAGGAATCGGCATACCAAGAGGTCGTCTTCCAAACCACGACAGCAATTCATCACGGAAGAACATAGCCAGTTGATACCGAAGATGATCGTTTTGCTGAAAAGAAGAGATTAGAGATATCAATCAATGGCTTGTTGGATCCCAATAGCTTTTGTATATATATATATATATATATATTTGGGTTACCTTGGAGGAGATAACTGCTTGAGCTGCTGAACACATGGATGACATGAGAAGACCTTCGACTCCAAACTGAGAGAAGAAGGCTTGCATGTTCCTCGTGAGGCGAAAAGGCACTGGTTCATTAAACTCGATCATCCCATTGGCGTCATAGGCAGGGTGAAAATCTGTCTGGAACATTTTCCCCGTGTTTTTAGCAAACAAGACCTTGTTCGGGGACCTCCCACCAATTTGTAGCATGAAGGACATGAAACTAGAGACAGCTAACTGGACTGCAAACTGCTTCTTGAAAGCCCACATATGGCTTCCGCTCATCAATGTCTTGTACATGTACTGAGAGAATATACTGTCATTGACCAAGGTTTTTGTGATGTCACTGTAAGCCTGCAAACGAAGATCTCCTATTGCCTCTGCTGAGACTTGCCCTGATATAGCTTGATTGAGTTGCTCCTTGAAGTGGCTAATTGGAAGATCTGCTTCTCGGTCATTCCGTGCACAGTGATTCTCATACACCTCAAGGAAAGTGTTGTACATGAGATCATCCTCAACCATTCGGACCTGAAACCCAATATATGTTGTTTAAAAGACCACGCGGAGGGAGCGAGGGAGAGAGACAACGAGGTAGAGATAATTTCTGAACATCTTCAATGCTTAGGGAACCACCACGCATCAATATTCATAAAATCTGATTAAAAAAATCACCTGAGACCAGACAGGAATGATGATTGGAGTGTGAATTCCAATGTGTCGTCTTCTTGATTCTTTATGCTTATCAAACATTTGGTTCATCACACGGAAAAGCTGCAAAATGCGTTCATCACTTCGGGCATTAGGAGTCAATGAAGTCTGGACTATAAAATGCTTTTGGGAGCCATCTGAGCCAATAAGCGTCAACCGCCTGAAACTGCTTCCATGCCTTCGGACAATAGGCACATCAGCTCCAACCCTATCCAGCTTTACTGTATGATCAGGTGCTACTTCCTGGATTGTTCACAAACAGATAAGAGGAAACAACATATTTCTTTTTAAAGACTAAATTAAATGCAAGCAAAAAAAGTAGTTTAATATCAGAGACTTAATTCTTACCTGATCAGCAAAGTACTGCCCTGGTATCTCCACATCAACAACATTGAAGTCACGCAATACCCTGCTTTCATCTTCCAATCTCAACACAGCCGGAAACCGGTCTTCAACATTGCTCTGAAGAATGTTTTTCCAGTTTTTCAGTCGCGTTGTAAGCTCAGCAAGCGTGGCCGGGAATGTAGTTGTACTTTCTGGATCAAGGTGATGCTCAAATTCCTGCTTGTACTCTTTCACAAATTCGACATGCTTGGTGACAGCATCTGCCGAGAAACAAGCTCTGCAGACACCCGACAGTTCTTTTTTTAGCGGTTGGGGAACCTCAGCAGTAGTTGCAGTTGGATACTTGTAACAACGATGCAATAGAGCATTCACAACAGCCAGCAATCTTTCTTCTGGTAATGTAACAAATCTCGAACCTATTTCCGTGAGAAGAACCTGTAAAACAAAGATTACTTGTTTAGATTCATCCAAACCAAAAGAGGTAGAACACATAACACTTGACTGAAGCACTTATCTATAATATACAAAATTGTATGTATTTAACAAACTTAGTTGATACATATAATGTTTAAAGGGAAAAATATATCACCTCCAGTTCACTGGCTAAGTTGTTATGTTTACTCCTAAGAGCTTCCATGATATCCTTGGCAGCGTCAAAAGCACCCGCAGCAGATATTGCTAAGGATGCGCCATTCTGTCTCGCTGTGTTTTCATTAATAGCAGAGCTACTTTGGTGCATAGATTGATCATTCCCGGGATGGGTGTTGTTTTCTGCTGTGGAGCGTTCACCTTCTTGGCCATGTGGGTTACCACTGTTATGGGTTCCACCCGCTCCACTAGTTTGAGCGCCTTGATGAGTTTCCGATGGTAAGTTACCTCCACCATGACCCGCTACACCAGAAGCGTTTTGCTGCATTCTTTGAGCCAAAACCAATCTGCCAAGTTCAGACTTATTTACCGCATCACGTCGTTCGAGTAAGTATGTGCGCAACCAGTAATAGAGAGCCTGAAACAGAAAATCCCCACTTACTCGGATGAAATAATCAAAATGCAGAATTTAGTCATAAAAACGCTAAAAGGTAAATTGCCTGTGGGAAGACTGTAGCAATCTTCAATAAGACTAATTTGCAATGGGGTGCTTCAGTTCTTTGTAGGGAAAGCAAAAGCTGTGGGATCCAAGAAAGCCACACCCAGTGAGGAACTTGTTCTAAGTGTTTATCAAACACCCTGCCAACAGGCTCATTCGCTGTATCGAAGCTAAGAAGATAAAGAACACGAGCTATATGACTTCGGGAATTGGAAACTCCAAATTTTATACCCTGAAGAAAGCAATTGACAGCATATTCAAGCCAGATTTCATCTTGTGTTTCTTGGTAGGCCTACAAAAAGAGTATATCATATAAGTACAAGGCATACAAAAAAAAAATCAAGGGAATGTTAAAAGCAAATAAGTAACACAACACAGTTATAAGAAAATACCATGTCACAATAATTTCCCCAGCTTATCCATCCTTTGGGTAAATTCTTGAAGAGGGTGATTGCATTAGAATACGCGATATTAGCACCTTCAGTATCATTTAATTTTAGATGAAAATCCCCCTTCAGACGAACGATCTCTGCTTTGATCTTATCTGGAAAATACTCCAAATTTGTGCTATTGATCAGATTAAGACCACTGGCAAGTTCTCCCTTCATTTCTAGATAAGCTTTTGCCTGCTCTCTAATTTTAACAAAGGCCTCCTGCACTCACACAACAACAGAAACAAGACAAATTGAATCAAACTACTAAACCTACTGGCAAAATATAAGACCCCAAAAGGAAAAATCAAAAGATGCAAATCCTGTATAGAATTCAGCAACTAATTCAACACTGCCCAAAATTCTGGAAAGATTAAAGACTTTGGAGAAATGTACCTGTACTTCCATTGTCGAGTGTCCATACATTTTTTCGAGTATCTGTACACAAACATCATAAAGCCCTTGTTTCCGAGCTATCCTGGCAAGCTTATTGACGTTCCATGCTTTGTCACGGAACCCAAGGTGATGAAGTGGAGAATTTGAAGCAGCAAAGTCCTTAAACGCCTCAATAACAACATTATACATTTCATTCCTCCACTGCAGCATATCATACCAGACTGCCATATTGTCCCATACATTTGGAGTCCTCAGCCTCCAAGTCTCGAGAATATCCTTCAGATCTGCATAACGACTTCCCTGTGCACCAACAGCAGCGTTTCCTGAAACTTTGTTCCCATTTGCGATGTCAACATGAATTCTTGCAGACTCCTGAACCTCAACTAGTTGCTGGAATTGCTGTAGTAATGGCACTCTAGCATGAACAGACATTTCAGGCAACTGCCACCACTGTTCCAAGGCAAGATCTACGCCTTTCCCAACTATGTTCTCAGCATCTCCGACACCATTTGAGTTTCTGTCATGAAGGGCAAAATAAGCTTGTACGAGGCGAAGCTTTGGAGTCTCTTCCACTTGCGCCTTCGGTATCACGTGGTCCTTCAAATATGCCCAATCTGGTAGTTTCCAAAGACCATCAAGCAGGATTTCATAATTCTCAATGCTTTTTCCAAAATCTACCAGGGCATCCCATTGACCAAGCTGTGTGGCACAGTGAAGCCACTGCTCCTCCCACAGACACATTTCAGCTTTAGGGACTGTGTTATTATAAGTGCCTTGGGTTGCCTTAACCATTGCCTGGTAAAAAAGACTCTGAGAGTGCTGCCAAAAACCATGCTGAACTAATGAGAGTCCAGCTCTTGTTTCAGCAGTGATGGACCTCTTCTTCCACAACCCAAATCTCATATCTTCTTCATTTAACAAACGATACAACTCAGCAAGAGACTCGGCACATTTTGAGTCATTCGAGAACAACATCACATGGCTCTCTAGCAAAGCCAATGCAAGATGCCATGCATTGTAAGTTTTTCCTATATATTTGATAAGTTCACTAGGCATCCTAGGTTGAGGGTGGCTCAGTTGAAGCCCTTCCAGAAGTGCTTGCACAACATTTGGCCGGTGTCCTTGCTGCTTCTTATGGTAGTCCTTTGACAGGAGAGATATCATAGGCTTAGCCAAAGCTACCTGCTCTTCCTTGAGAAGGGTTACCCATACAATTGGAAACACCAAAACCCACAGATGATATGCCACATTGGCATCCGTGTGTGCTAGCTCCCTTAAAGGGATGACAACATCAGCCACCTACAGTGAAAATTCAAAAAGTCAAGAACTTTAGGATATGTATAATGTATTCTTCAGATTATCACAAATTGATCAGGATGATAAAACACCATGGTAATTATAATTACGTAAACGTTTTAGATCAAGCAGAACAAAGAAGAAAGCACCACAATAACACAAAGGGAGTTTTAAATGATTCGTAATCACCTGAAGTTTGCTTGCCGCGCTCAGAAATTGGGCATGCTTCATAACAATGTTGTCAAACATTGAAGTAACTTCGTCAGGACCCTCTAAGGTAGCCAGAGGTTGGTGTTGTATTCCAGAATTCTCAGAGGGCAAAAGCGGCGTTACCCTGGCAGAATTTGGCGCCAGACTAATTGGCTTGTCCTCGACTAATATAGCAAGAAGGAGATCAAGACCTTGTTTGAGCCAAAAAACATCACTTAAAGCTTCCCAATCCTGGATTTGAATAATGTACTGCAACCGTGAGAACAAATTTTTTCCAAGAGACTCGTGATATAACAAGAAGAACTTCCTTCTCATCTCAGGATCCCTTGCCCGTAAGCCCAGCATGAAATGTCTTTCAACTTTCAGAGAGACCTCTTGTCGTAGGGCCAGAGGGTACCTAATCAATAATTAGATGAAGATAACATTATCCCTCTCATCAAAGCAATGACGTAAGGAAAGAAAAGATCATAAAGCCGTAAACATACTTTGTTGAATCAGCACAAAGTCCATATAGCAGCTGAAGATACTTCTGATCCCACTCTTCCAAAGTATCAGATGAGAAGTGTTGCTTATCAATATATGAAAGCTTACTGAGAAATGCAACTACATCCTTTTGGGTAAGGAAAGATCCAGACATTCCAGATGCACTTGTTTTGCTGAAATCATCCTCAACCCACCTTTTTAGCATGTCTAGTATGCATAGAAGCACACTAGCATCAGTACCCTTTTCAGAAAGCAAGGTGTTCAGTATTTGAGTAACAGATCTTTTGCAATCTGGTATAAGCATGACCGTTTCATCGATAAGTTCCAAGACCGACTTTATATTACATATGACTGATCCAACATCAGCATTTTGACGAGAAGAAGTTACTGCAGAATCTGAATCTGCTCGCGGACCCTGGAAATGGAAAGAAAAAGGCCCAGAGTAAGCAATGATTTGAGAATGACTAGGTTCTCCAGTCACTATTCATTAGTCAGACGGAAAATATAAGTAAACTACACGAGCTAGTAAATCGGATAGAAATGATATCTAAAAAGGCCAGCAAATAACATATTAGCAAATAAACTGGACCATCAAGGTGGAGAATGAGAGGCACCAGTCTAAATATACGATCTTACCAGACATTAACTTGTCACTGGTGCAAAACTGAAAACATGCATAGGAGATTCAAGCGGAAATTTTTTTATTAAGAATAACGTACCTGTCTAGGATGGGAACCCACTGCTGATCCCAGATCTCGCGCAAGGCGTTGAAGGATACGCACCACCACATATGAATCAACAAAGTTTTTATGTACCTTGGCCAAGGTTTTAATGACAAGAAGTACAAAGCTAACTGAACCAAAAGAGGTATCATCTCCAGAAGCTTGTGGAGCAGTAACAGCACTCACATGTTTGTTTATCAGCTCATTCACTTTCTGGTACAATAGCTTTATGTCAGGAGGTGTACTAGCTGCATCTAATGGGAATGCGGTGAAGACCATCTTCAACAAGGAGCATAATGATTTACCAGCATCGAGCATCTTATGTTTGAAACACGGTTCAAGAATCTGGTGAAGAAATAAACAGTCAATCTTGAGCGCAGGAAGGAAAGAGAATTTCTGTTTCGTATATTAAAATAAAGCCAGCTGCAGCAAGCGTACCTGCGAAATCTGGTTGATGTTGTTCCTAATGAAAAGATGCGGCTGCTTCTCCAGAACTTTGTTCATGACATCTAATCCCTGAGCAAGTGCTGTTGACGGATCTGACTGAGACGGTGGTATGCTGCTCAGCAATTTTTCTAAATAGTTGAACTTGACGTTAGCATTTGGCCAAACCTCCAAAGCTTCTGAAAGCAGATCTAATGCCTGTTTGTACATAGTGTTGGTTTCCCTGTCCTTCGGCTCAATTACCAATGCTACCTGTTGAAATAAGTGACATATTTAAAAAATAGAGAAACATAACTAGAACTCATGTCTGGATATATAAATACCAACAAAATGAATTTACTAGAGCCACGTTATACACGTATGCTCTTAGACATGAGGTGACATGGTTGAGAGAATTGGAAAGATGACCAAAGTAAATATATGTTCAATGGAAGGTACGAGCATTAAGCCTTACTCTTATGAGAAAATTAATGATCATTTCTTCCATGGCAGCATTTGGCTTGAACTCCTCATCAGGCTGAGTAGCAGACCCAGGAGTTTCTACGTTGGGGATTGATGATGCACCACCAGGTGACATGAGACAAATTGACTGGAGACCAGGTTCAATTTTAACTCGCTTGCTTGGATCCTCTGATGTGACAGAGCCATCTGTTGAACGCTTAGGATCAGCACCAGATGACGTATGCAATTCATCAGTGACATGATTGGTTCCATCAGTATCAGAGACCATTTTCATTTCATTCTGTCTTTGCCTTTCCCAGCTGACAACCAATCCAGCAAGTTCAATTGCCAGCCGCCTATTCTCTGCAGTAGTATTATAAGGCAAACCTAGACGACTCAAAGAATTCACCATCTGAGGGACAAATTGTGCTCTACAGCTGTAAAAGAGATCTGAATGCCGAACTACAAGTAGGAAGATGTGGATCAAATTTGGAATTGAATGACCTTCCTCCACCAATATTTTTTTGGTGTATCTTATCCAAATTGGCATCCGTGAATCCCCAAGAGGTAGCCTTTTAGGTAAAGCTGGCATTAGAATATCCAGGGCTTGCTTAACAAGCATCTTATTCTCCGGCTGGCATGTCCTAAGAAGCGCAACAAAAACCTACATCAAATTGACAAATTACATTTGTATCAGTTAAAAATCTAGAATAAGTTGTTTTGCAGGAATGTCTTGTTTAGATGTCTCCTCAGTTCAGCTTACTCGGATTCAGGGAAGAGTATCATAGACAAAAACTACCCATATGCATATCATAGTACCATGAAATCTAACAAAACATGCTTTTGTAAGACATACATGAATTATTAGACAAATATGCTTTCAGATGTAGCTTAAGCTAAGAATTGACCGTCTGACATATGCAAAGGTTATGACATAACCTAGAAAGTTTTACCAACGGAAAATACGCTGATATCGGAAGTTCACTGAAATTCTTTTATATCATTCTTCGAAAAAAAAATCAATAAAAAATAGTGACATAATGGCGCAGCAAAATTTAGGCGGTACCTGAAGAATAATTTTCTCGGGAGCCTGGTAAGCATCCAAGAAGTGGCAAACATTAACAAATGCCCACTGTTTACTGGCACTATCTTCCCGTTTGAGATGATTCCATCCAAACTTAATGAGCTCTTTTCTATGATGAACCAAGTCACTCTGAAGATATTTTAGAAGCAAAGTTGCTAATTGCAAAAGTTCGATCCTCAAAGGTTCATCATATTCAGCCGAAACCTACAACAATCAAGGGGAGATTAACGATAATGCAATAATATAATCTTATAATTCTGAACGAGCGGATAAAAATAAGAAAAACCTCTGCACATTACCCAAAAAAAAGAATTGTAAAGATGCAATAGGAACCAGCATGATAATTATACAGCAGCATTCCACACAAATGCAAGTTGTTTAGGGAAGAAAAGGAATCGACCTCTTCGGGTGGATCAAGAAGCCTCTCCACAATGGTTTTGACTATATCAGGGTCAATGACCTCCCATGTTTGGCCGTTCTGGAAAGCATGGGAAAGCATTGGAAGAATAAGCATTTGCATTGCCTGAACTAAATGATCATGGCCGAGTTGTTTGGAATGGAAAAGGTCAAGAAAATGCAGGAGAAGTGCCCTTTTTATGTTGGGCGGATAACCTTCTGCAACCTGATTGAATAGATCCTAGTTATTATACTGGAGCTGAAAAGTGTGTGAATTAAAAGCAGAGAGAAAAAAGATTGTAAGTTTGAAACACTCAGATACCTCAATAATGTAGAATTCCTTCAAAAAGGTGTAGTCAATGCGGCTATGAAACAAGAAAATCGAGAGAATGTCGAAGAGAACATTCACTTCAGATTTTTCATGCCGTAGGTAATTCAAGAAGCATTTCACAAGCCATTTGCTCTCTTTCACCTGTGATATTGAGATGCAAACGACTTCAGATTCCAACTATTCATATATCTTACATGACTCGAAATGAAGATTATTCGGAGCTAAGCAGACGAGATAGAAGAAACTACCTGAACTAAGTTCAGCTCTTGCTCATTCTGCAAGCGAGATATCCTTGAAGGCGATTTCCAAATGAGAACCAAGGTATCAAAAACACTGCGGTTACTCTGCAGCCAGCTGGGTATCAGTTTCACCATTGTTTTGATGAGGTAGAGACCCTGAAAATACGCATCTGATGCTACATTAGCCTTTGTCTGTGCCGTGTTAGAACTCTCTGATTTAACAGAGACAAGATTTTCATCTCCACATGATTTAGCTGGAGGAGTTGAAGCTCCCATGCTCATTGTAGCATCAGGTATTGGCAAAATTTCAGGAAAGGCATATGAAAGTATCTTCTGTGGAGACTTTGCTAGTTCTTCTCTTAACGGTTGGCCCGCATCTGATCGGATTATATACATAAACCTGAGTTTTTTAAAATAGAAACACGCAGCTAACGTTAGCATATTTGTGACAAATGTACTCCAAGCGCACGCTTACCCTATAACAAGATGTAGTGAACTAAGAAATATATCATAAAAGACATTGTCCTCACCTTCGGAAATATTTTGGTTCACTTAATCTAGAAAGGAAATAATCAACAGCAAGGCTCGCATATCGATTCAAGAACTTGGTAAGCGGTAGACGGTATGGGCTATTAATCTCACTGTACACTTGCCCAAGAGGAAGAGCTGCTTCTAAGTCGATCGTTAAGGTTACAAGTTCATCTAGAAATTTTGAGGCAGCATGTGGAAGTAAGTGAAAGAGCTCGATAATAGCTGCCATGGAAACAAAAGAGGTGCGTTCAGATAAATAATCATACAGCCAGAAGTCGCTTAAAATATATTTTCAAAACATAAATTACCAGCTGCTATTTTTGGCTCTTCTCCAGCTTTCCATGATTTCTGGGACTGGGCAAGTTTCTCCGGCTCCAACCATTTCTTCAGGTGCTCTAACAACTTTCCTCCTAATGTCACATTAAACCAATTTGACAAAAGTTCAAGCAGGCGTGCCAGACCTTGCAGTAATGGCATACTGAGATTCTTTGTGTGTGCCAAATTAACTAGTATCGGCCTGAGGCTACTCTGAAGAAGTTCCTTGGGCATTCGTTGTTGATTAATAACCTAAATCAGAAAACAGATTTAAATAAAAAATAATAATAATTTTATAAAGAAACAAACTGACAAGGATAGATAAAAAAACAGACTCCGATGATAATAACTCAGCTGAGCAAGCTCCTCATATTCAAATTCAATGTGCGTGCAAGAATCCTGATTAAGATAAGAGACAAATACGAACCTGTCTTAAACCCTCCTTAGCAACCGCCACTATTTCTGGTGCTCTACACGTTAGAGACTTGAAAAACATGGAAATTATCTTGGCACGTAGTTCACTGTGAGTTTGCGTTCGGAAATCAGTCCATGCCATAGTTGTGCACAGTAGCTCGATACAAGCTGTTCGAAGCCTGTTCAATGATGTAAGCACTTTAGGATTCATCAACTTCACTGTCCAGACAGTTTCATCAGCCTCAGCTATTTGTAGTGCTTCTTGCAGAAAATTAACCAACTCTGGAGTCACTTTAAGAAGGGGAGGCCTCAGTGCCAAGCAAAAATTAAGTGCCGCAACGGTTCCAACCTGTAAGTAAATTAAATAAGCTAAAAATTAAAGACGATGAGGAAGACAATGCCGAAATATATGCACAAAAGAAACATAGCAGTATGCGGCACCTGTTGATCAACTGTCTTTGATCGGAGTGGACGCATTATAAGCGGCTGCAGCAATACTTGGTACAAAGGCTCAAGCAACTCGGTTACCTCACTTCCAGTTCGGCTGGCCAAAAGTGCAAGGCAGTTCTGTACATTTTTCCTCACAGGGATGGATGCGTTAGGATTGAACAGCTCTGTAGCAAGATATTCTACCACATCTTGAAAGCTTTTTCTACGTGCTTCACTGTTTGCTTCGTCAACATTATTAACCACTCGTAGAATCTGCATAAGAACCTGACTTGTCTCTTCTTGCTCTTTGCTAGCATAAACAGGAAGCCTCTTCAGAACATAAACCAGACCACGCACAATCTTTACTTGGAAATGACATAATGTTTCGACATTCACTTTCCCCACCAATGCACCTAACCCCATAACACCTCCCATCTGTGCTTGCCATGTGCTCCCGTAACAGCCATGTAAAAGCCGGGGCAAAAGTTGTTCAAACACTGGTATTCGCACACTTGGATGTGGTGAATATACTGGATTTGTAGAAGGGCTGGAGACAATCATGGAAGCATTGTGACCACCCCTAGCCATCAGCACATCAGCATGTTTGACACGAGCAAGGAACAAAAGTGTTTCAGAAAAGACATTTAACGCATTAAGAGCAGCTTTGGCGTGGAGCCTATTTTCATCTGCAAGCACATCGACCAGCGCGTCTAAAAATATCAAAGGATCTAACTGCTTTAAGTTAGATGATCTATTACCCTTGGTCCTTGAACTCGCCGAAATCACAGAACCCCCAAGTGAACCAGTGCTAGTAGATGCATTTGTGGAGGTATAGTCGATATGCAAGATAATCGCAAAATGGCGGCAAATGTTTACAACAAAGTCATCATCCGAGTCTCTAAGATCCGAATCAGAACTGGCAGCAAGTATGGTGATCAAGAGTGTCTTGAAGATTGACTTCTCAGCCATTAACTGGGTCTTTGTTTTTACTCCTAAGTCAGCCTGCCACAGCAAGAAGATTTTGCATTTAATAAAAGGAATCCTTCTTCAGAATGTTAAGCAAGTGAAACAGGTATTATAAGAAACTCGATATTTTCCCAGCAAAGAACAGAGCCAAATTGATGGATTTAGATTAAAACTAACCTTCACTTCCATTGATTCAGTCCTGTGCCAAGATGAATCAACAGAGGAACGTAACAGAGTTGATAATTGCCTGGGCGTTTGGCCCACATCAGTGACACAGCCAGGCAAATTAAGCTGAGACAATAGGCATACACGGAGGAACTTTAGAGCTTGCTTTCTGTAGTAGATGTCTATGCCTTGATTCCTGTAAATAACCGCTCCTACAGCAAGATTAATGAATTTATCTAACGGCACCAGAAAAGGCGTGGATGGCTCAAATGTAAGAACTACGCGGAGACCATGCTCAGGATTATCTTTGCATTCAAGTGTAAGTGGCTCTTTCAAAAATCTTCGGTTGCGACCACCCAACTTTCCAAGAATTTGTAACGCTTTTCCACCCCAAGGATATGGCACAGGCCGCAAATGGGACCATAATGCTAAGATCACTTCAGACATCACATTTGCCATGCTAGGTTCAAGAAAATCAGGATTTAGACTATCCACCCAGAATTCAAGGGTGCGTAACCCCAAGCTCACAAGTTCATCGCTTCCCCGTAAGCAAAATACAAGAGGCTTCATGAGACGGGGAAGGTATGGCAATAATGAGCTTAAGCGTGCAGGAAGCGTCAAACAAAGCTCTAGCAAAAGATCTTTCATGTCCTCCCCAGCTGGGCCCTCGAACATTGTTAGGAGAATATTGAGACAAGGTAGCAGCATTGGTATCAAATCTCTCAGAAGCAGCTCATATTTACACCCAGCGAGACCTCTAAACACTGTGCGGAGCAATTGCATATAACCAAGTGGCTTTTCAACCTCGGTAGCATTCTTCATGCAGACTTCCATAATAACAGGCACGTGGTGCTGTAATATTTTTTCAAAATCCAATGGTGCTTTGGTAACAGCCCCAAAGATGCATCTAAATAGATGCAAAACTAGTTTAGTTGCATCTGAATCTGGATTCTTCAAGACATCAAGTTTGCTGGTTACTAGTAAATTAATCAAAACATCTGCAAATGACTTGTAGACTTTGGGAGCTTGCAGAAGTGCTGCAAATATCTGAACCAGTTGATTATTGTTAATCATGCAGTCAAAAAGCTCCGGCATGCATAAAGAGAACATGTCCATCAGATCTCGAGGTTCCATAATAGCAAGAATCTGGGAGAAAAGACTAAGCATTTCCTTCTCCTCATCCTTTTCTTTGAAAAGAGCTAAGCAGTGGACACCACTCCTTAAGACACCAGAGGCTTTCCACACCTAAGTATAGGCAGAACTTATTAGAAGTTTATCAGCAATGCACTATTAATGACTAGAGCAAACAATTTCACAAGCAATACCTCATCTTCTCTCATTCCTTTAAAACCCTGAGGAGCAGACGCTTGTGAAGCAAGAGCTTGAGGGTTCAAACCCTGGGAAGCATAAGAAACCTTAAAATTAATATACTTGCATGACGAAAAAGCAACACTGAATACTAGAGACAACTGAACACAAACCTGAGGACGAGGCAAATGAGCATGTGTTATACTCCATATTATTGTTTTCATTCCTGAACACATATCAGGAAAAAAAATATATTGATCTTCAAGTACAAAAGCATAATCAGTGTAAGAAGATAATTCTTCCAAGATTCAGTACCCATGACCAGTGTCTTGATCAGATTTTTACAATCATTTACTTCTTTTGAATGTTCGACAGGAATCTGCAAATTCAAAACAGCCTGCAACCAGTGTGGACTAATAATTAATAAAAGCTGCTAGATAGTTCAATTGTTGATTAAAAAAATATACAACCCTATTAATAAGAATGCATAATGTTAGGGTAAAGAGACAAAAGCGTGGTATGTAATATAAGAATCTAAGAAATAGACGCAAATTACCTGGACAGGAAGTTCCAGTTTAGCCCTCAAAGTGACCCGATCCTTTCCCACCTCACCCTCCTCCAAAAGCTACGTATCACAAAGCAAGAATAGGTAAACAATTCAATGAAATTATATAACTGAGAACAGAATTAGCTCAAGAATAGGATTACCTGAGGAATAGTTCGCTTGAAAGTACTGAATTTCCCAACAAAGGCATCCAGTATACGTCCCTATATACAATTTTGCATGAGTTTAGTTAATGGGTAGAGAAGCCGACCAATTCTATATTGTGCTCTCGTAAACTTTTACCAGTAAAATTCGTGCCTCATCCATTGACTGCTGATCAACACCTTTTTCGAATATTGGTTCTACCTGAATCCAACACAAGTATTAAGCATTACATGAACATAATTCAGAAAAGTAAGAAAACTAGTATGCATATTTGAACTAGTTTATCAAATTAAACAAGACAAGCACGATGGGGAAACATAATTACCAGATTTAGCATCAGCCGGGCACATGTTGTATGGATACTAAGAGAGAGGGTAGAGTCGTGCATGTTTCTTGAAAATAGGTAGATAATCCGCGATAACTGCAACGTTGTTTATAGTAAATTCAGAGGAATGTAAAGGAAAGCACACTTACTAAATGACAAAAAAAATTGTCGCAAAAGAAAACCCAGATGTTGGAAAGAAAGAAAGATTAATTAGTGATACGTTACTAGGATTTTCCACACAGAGAGCAATAACGGCGTATTGTAAGGACATAATTCCTCTTATGGTGGAATCCCTAGGATGTCAAGATCAATGTTAAAGACAATTCAAAGCTCTTCATCGATAATAACCTGAGAAAGAGACAGATCTCCTCGAACGTGGTGAACGATTTCCGCGAGTAGGCTGTAAGCCAAAGGCCTTAAAGACTCAAAACAAGCTCGCCCAGTGCCAACTAGAACCCTGACAGAGAAGACAAAAAAGAAGAATAGTTCAGCTTGATAGATTATATGGAGAAACAAGAGGTGTGCTTATCAAACAAATGCACCTCCTTGAAAAATAAAAATATTTTTCAGTTTCATAAGTGTTTCATAACCCACATACCTCTCATCCAAAAGAGTGTCGATAAGAGGAAATAAACCTCTCTTGAAATCCGTCCCAAGTACATGCTTTAATGAGACTAAAAGTTCCTGCATATCATGTAACGAAAATAAAATAAAAACTAATTGAAATCCATTGATGGTGTCACTCAGAATTTTTGTATAAAAATGAAGAGAAGGTTTTCCACCTTTCTGATAGATGCAGAATCTGAACAGGTCACAAGCAAATTTACAATGCTCTTACAAATGCTTTCTTCATGCGGCCGGATATATTCAGCGCAACTTTTTAACAAATATGTCAAAAAGGACACCGTCTGCAAATAAAACCCCAAAAAGAAAGTCAATGTATCAATGCCAAGCAAAATTGTAATGATATTTTAACATCGCAGAAAGATTTGACGCCGAACCATTGTCTCACCTTAACCTGTGCACCCTTCAACTCTATGAACTGAGGCTTCAAATGTGAAGGGACATTCTCAGGTCCAGGGACGGATATAGCAGCAACCATCAAGGGAAGCAAATGTGGAATGTTGGTCTGAACGAGTCGGCTATAGAGCTGGAAAAGGAACATAACAACAAGAGGGCTCTCGGTGATGATCTTGAAGGACCGTGTGCTCGGGTTAAGCTGCCCATTCCCGACAGGAGCGATAGGGGTAAGGGACTGATCAGAAGAAGTAGAAGTCTCCACAGGCTTCACCTCTTCCATCTTAACGTTATCAAAGAAATGGCTGACAGTGAATCTGAAAACCTGATAGATCTTGCAGACAAAGTCTAGGAATGGCTGAACCTCGTTCTCAAGGGTTGGCCTAAAGTTCCTAAGAAGGTCGAAGATAATGCGAATGCAAATCAACCCGTTCTCTTCATTATCAGTGGTGAGCACCTGCATAGCGACTTTCAAGAGGTCTTGAACAAAGGGACGAAGAACCTCACTGTGGGGAAGACGATTAAGAATCTCAACGACAATGTTCCTTAGTTTGTGCTCAGGGTTATCAATGAGCTGAGGTTTCGTGATCTGTAGAAGAATAACTGAGAAAGCAGGGAAGTAGCATTTCAAGAAGTTCAAGTACTCAGCCGTATGAGCTATCTCTAAACTGTCTCTAACCTCCACCACCATCTCAAGCCTTGTCTGGATGGCTACACAAAACAAAAACAATTTTGTTTCCCAAAAGAGATTGAATCAGAAGAGGAAAGATCGAATCTTTTGAGAATCTAAGATCAAAGAGAGACTTACGCAGGTCAGGATCCACGAGACGACGGGAGTGTTGCTCGAAATTCTGAATTGGACTCATGGTGAAGTAAGAGATGACCTACACAAGCTAAAACAATTTACACGGCGGAGATCCTCCGCCGTCTCCTGAGAAGGAGTGTCAGACTAGGTCAAAAACAAGTTGAAATAACTACAGAAGCTATTAAAAATAGAGACAACTGTGGAGATTTTCCGAGAAGGTGAGGAGGAGGAGGAAGACTATGGAAAATGAAGATGAAGATGATTCTGTAAGCAGATGACTTCTTTGAAGAATGAGTTTGTGAACTCCTCCGACACATTTCATGAATGAATTCGCCTACTTGTTTACCACTTTATTAGTTCTCGATTTCTGCTTTATGGGCCTATAAACAAACCCCAGTTTATTTTGTAAGCCCATTCTATTGGTCAAGAATTAAAAAGACAGAGGTGTTGCTATGAAGACTGCCACATCTTTTTCTATCACCAAAGAGGTTTCGGATGTAATCCCTCTAGATCAAAAACCAAAGATGTTTAATATTAGTTCCTTTTTGGCTCTACTCTTCAGCTCCTTTTGAGATCTCCTTAAAATCTTCTAACTAGGTGTGTAAAAATTGTCTCCTTTTACAAAACCGCTTTCGGGAGACTTCAGCGAATATGAAGATTTGGTTCTATTTACCGAAGAGTAGGCTTCTACAGAGCTGGTTCTTCATTATTTAAGGTAGGCATGGGCATTCGGGTCCTCGGGTCGGGTTCGGGTTGGTTCTTGTCGGATCCGGGTCTTTCGGGTCTAGAAAATTAAGATCCAATAGGTACTTCAATTTTTTCGGTTCGGGTTTCGGGTAGGTTCTTACCGGGTCCGAGTCGGTTCGGGTCTGAAATCTGAAAACCTGTTAAAAACCTGTAAATTTTGGGTACTAACAGTTTCGGGTTTGGTTCCAGGTTTTTCGGTTATTTTTCGGTTCGGTTCTATTGTTTTCGGGTCGGTTTGTAGTAGTTTGGGTAAAATTTTATCTGTTACCAGAAATTTGAACCTGTAATTCTATATTAAACATGCTCAAAATATTAAAAACTAACGTAAAACGTTAACCATAACAAACTCATGTTTTTGCAAGCAATTCAAAATCAGAAGTACTAAGTACCATAAATCCTCATGCAACTTCAATCCAAAAGTAAAACAAAATACAAGAACAACAAAATATCAAATTACAACTCCATCAAGTCTTAGTAGACGCTTCAACAAGTTCCTTTGTTCCATTCCATACCTCCATGCCTAATAACATATTTACACCAAATCACTAACAGTCTAATTGAACAAGTCGATGTTTCACAATTCATAAGACACTCTTTTTTTTGCACAACTCTTGACACTCAACAGGTCAAAAGAGATGAGAATTTAGCAGTGACACTAACCTTTAAACCTTCTGCTGCAGAATCTCTTATGTTCGGATCAGATATTTCTAAATGCAGGTTCAAATTCTAAAATAAATATGACATGAGTGAAACTTAGCATAGCATTAAATTAACAAAATAAAGTAAAACACACAAGATATAAGCTTAAAGAGTTAAGAATACCTCTCATAAGATCATCTTCCTCCTCTATCTCTTTAAGAAGCTGTTCTTTCTTTATGACACCTTTTCCATTGACTTTAATCTCACATTTCAACCATTGCTCAGTGCACATAAGCACTTTAACCATGTAATGGGTCAAACAACTTCTACTTGCTTCTAAAACTCGACCACTTGTACTAAAAGTTGATTCAGATGCAACTGAAGACACTTGCATAGCAAGTATATCTCTAGCTACGAGAGAAAGAACCAGATATTTTGGACTATTCAACCTCCACCAAGAAAGAACATCATACTCTTGACCTGCCATTATATTTGGATTCTCGACATTCTCTTTCAAATATAGATCCAACTCATCTGTTTTTTCTTGAAAACCTGTGTCTTCGACAAGTTCATTGTATATGTTATTCATGCTCTCATAAGCTAGACCATTCCCAAGGACTGTCCTTTGAGATACTTCTTCACCAACTTGTTCTTGAGCTTGGGACTGAGAAGAAGCACCTTGAGAATGAGTATGATTCGACTCTACACCAGTAGCAACACCCTTGTTGTACTCGTCAAAAAGACTTCTCAAAATGTCTTCAATCTCATTGGTTAGAAGAGTAACATGAACACTACCTTCACCATATAGTTTCTCAAATAACTTAGTAGTAATCTTCATCTCCTTGCTTGGATCAAAAACACCAGCAACTATTACAAGTTTATTCATCTCAACTCCCTCCCCAAATGGATTCCAGTACTTTCCTAATTTCTCTAACATGAATGCAGCTTTAGACCTTAAAATTGCATCAGGACCAGGTGCCTTGCTCAAAGCAGTATTGTTTCTTTGCACAGTGACTATAGCATGGTATAGTTTATGAGAACACACACTTGTAGAAGCAGGAAGCACCAAAGTAGCCTTGTAGAAAATGATCAAGAACTGGACTAACCTGTTGACAGCTTCCCAATCTACTTTACTTGGTGGCCCAATGCGTTTTTTCCATCCACAGACTCACTAAAGTAGTCATTATATGGTTTATCTTCAGCCTTCATTTTCTCAAAAGCAACCTTGAACTTCAAAGCTTGTTCTAGCATGAGATAAGTTGAATTCCATCTTGTCTTTACATCCAAAGGCAAGCTCCATCTCTGAATTTTTCCTGATTCTACTCTTTTTTTCAAACGATATCTGTCTAGGTGTTGAAGACCTCACAAAGTAGATGCTATTTCGAATAGCATTGAAATTGTTGTCTATTTCCATCAATCCATCTTTGACGATCAAGTTGAGTATGTGAGTAGCACACCTCACATGTAGAAAACGACCATTAAGAACCATTGCATCATCTCCATCTCAACGAATTGTTCCTTGAATCTCCTCATGGCTGAACTGTTGGCTGTGGCATTATCAACAGTGATGGAGAACACTCGTTTAATTTCCCATTCTGCTAAACAGTCGATAAGAGCCTTACAAATAGTTGCACCTTTGTGATCATACACATTCTTGAACCCAATTATCATCTTCTTTAACTGCCACCAAGAATCAACAAAATGAGTTGTTATAACCATATAACTAGCTCATGTATGAGGTGCATTCCATATATATATGTTGTCAATGACAGCCTCTGCTTATTATCACCAAGAATCTTCTTCATTGCAGCTTTCTTTTTCACATATATCTCAACAATATCTCTTGTAGCTGTTCTCCTAGAATGAGGCTTAAGCAATTTGACTTTGTCGCAGAAGTATTTCCATGCTACACCTTCAACCCAAACTAATGGCAATTCTCCCAAAACCATCATCTCATTAGTAGCTTCCCTAAACACTGCTTTAGAAACCTTTGAGATCCCAATGCTACCACCATCACCATTTTGATCTAAAACAGACTGCTTACTGAATTTGTTTGCATCTTCCCATACCTGATAAGCCTTGCAAGCAAAATTTAGATGCTTCTTCAAATTCGATGTCTCTGATTTAGTTGGACAGACCATATCCTTCCCACAACAGTTACATTTTGCTTTGTCATAATCCTCTTGTAGTCTCGTGAAGTGATCCCATACCCAAGACCTTGTTTTCTTTCCTGATTTTGATTTTGAAGCACTTCCACCACCATTTGTTTCTTTACGTATACGAGATATAGGCGTCCTAACATAATCATCACTTCCATCAGAATCACCATCTTCACCACGCATTGCGTTTTCCCTTTCAATTGGATTATCGCAAGAGGCCATCTGCATTCATGGGAAAAAAACTCAAAAACCATAATCAGAAACAAAAAACATAAATAAAAAGCAATTGAAACTAAACCAAATGAATAATAATCAATTAAAAACGAAACCAAAGCATAATCAATAACAAAAAGTAGAGATTTCCAAATAATTAAAAAATTAGGGTTTATATTTTGTAATTACCACAGAGTGATTTCGAGAAGTCTCAGAAAGTGGAGAAGAAGAAATTAGATGAATGAGACTTAGAGATTCCAGTTTGACTGATGAGTGATTTTTGTTTTGTTAATGAGAGTGAAGGCTGTTTGGGGGAGTGGAAACGGCTGGAGGAGATACCGAGGTCTAAAAGACTAAAACATTAAGAACTTGTCTTACTTTAAGCACGTGTATTTGTGTTTTTTTGCAGGTACTATTAATACTTGAACGGGTATCGAGTCTTACCCGAATCCGAACCTGTACCCATGGGTCCACAAATAAAATATCCAACAGATTAATCTATAAATACCTATACCTATATCCGAACCTGTGATTTCGGATCGGTTCAGGTTCGGGTTTTCGGGTTCAGGTTCGGGTTTTCGGGTCCAGGTTAAAATGCCCAGGCCTAATTTAAGGCTAAAAGCCAATCACGAAAAAGTGGCCAAAAATATTCCTCAAGCGCAGAGATGGATTTGAACCCATGACATGTTAGACATATCTAGCATTCAAGAGATTGGGCTAAAGACATATAACATAAGTATGTGGCCGGTTAAATTCTTATTTATAATACTTTATTTTATTTCATTATCTGCTTTTGGTTAGGCAGTGGTGGTATGTAGTACTCTTCGTAATCATATTATTTAGTTTTCACTTTGTTTCTGGGAAGACTTGTTCTTGACCAACCTTTGTCTCTGAAGACTTATCATCTGTGTGCTCAGCTATGTATCACAAAAATGTATCTCTCCTATAATGATGAAATTCAGCTGACCGAAAAGAAAAAAGTGAGAGCCAAGAGCCTCATCTAATCATCGACGATATATATATACATATATCATCGACATATATAGGTACAATTAAATATAAAACTGACAACAATACCATTTTAATTTCAAGGATCAAAAAAGGTATCTATCAATTATTTTATCAAATTTTCTTATGTTTTATGTTAATAGTACCTTCATTTATATATAATATAAAATTAAAAGTCTAAGAATGACGACAATCAAGTTTACATATGTACTTTGTATTCACTAAATAAAATTAAACAGTATGACATGTAACGCACGGGATGGAACAATTTAAATGTTATTGATTAGGACTATAAGATATAAGGGTCTGATAAGACCACCCACAATAGGAATGTTAAAAATGGGTTTCAAGTGTTCAATACCATGCAATAAAAGTGTTGAAATATTGTGTTTATCTATGTGGATTCTTCAAACGTTGAAAAAATATTGTGGTCCAACGCTACCTACCATGTGTCGCTTCATGATTGATACAAACATTGAGTGTGTGTACACACGCCGGTGACTTAACCCGATTTCTTTTTTTTTTTAATATGAATAAGATTTAAGTGTTGTGTTCTCATTGATTTTGCAGATTTCTTTTGATTTTTACTATCACCCAATAATTCAAACATGTTTATTATATAATAATTTTTGTAAAGTATATTAAAATTCAAAAATTTTAATCTATAAATAGAGATTACTCTTATTTTATTTGAATACAAAAATAGAGACTGCTCTCCTAATTTTAATTGTTTTTATAATATTTTTTTATTATTAAAAAAAAGTAAACTAAGTATAATAATTCAAAATAAAAATTATTAAAAGTTATGTTATTTTATTTTTTAAGTTAATTACAACACAAATTATTAACATGTATTTATTATGTTATAAAAATATGAATTAAAAGTTCTTGGGTAGGGTGTTAAGATTTTTTTTTTAAACTATCGTAGAGATTTAGAATGAAGTGGGTGTTAAATAAATTGAGTGAAAGAGTGAGAAGAAGATGTAGAATGTTAAAAAAAGAAAATGAAGTGGGTGTTTAAAATATCCTCCTATATATTAATTGAGATGTTACTTAAGTCACTTTTGATAATGTGCTCCAATTAACTGTTTTAATTTACTTGGTTGATAATGTTTTATTTATATAATTCAATTTAAAAACCTAAGAGCACCTTTAATAGGGTTTTTTAGAGGGGTTTTTAAAGAGAAGAACCCACAATTTCCTTAAGAACTATCTTTTAAAGTCCCCAAATAAGAGACTAATTTGTTTGGGTTCTTGTATTGTTTGCGGGGTCCACTAACACATGGCGGCACGCGATTGATTCGTTTTTATTTTATTTTTAAATAAAAAATAAAATAAATAAGAACCCCATTAAGGGGTTCCAGAGTTAAAGATGTTCTAATCAAGATCTAACTTACATCAATAATCGCACAAATCACACTTACTAATACTGGTTATAACAAATATGCATTTAAATTGTGTCATCAATGTCCGGATTTTTGTTATAAATATTTTTGTTCATTTAATAAAATAAATGTTATAATAACAAAGAGAATTAAAAACTTTTCCTTGCATAATTTATATATATTAATAAAAATACAACTATTGTTAGTAATTTTATTATTTATGTATTATATAGATAATAATATACAAATTATATATAATAAAATAAAATTAGTAGCTAATATTTTTTCTTATTTGTGTATCTTAAGATTAATGATATAAAAGATATGAATAATCATTTAGACTATACAAACCATATAAGTTATATATGTTGTGAGTCGAATTGTTTTCATTTATGTGAATCATTTAATTGAAAGTTGTTCATAATGTTTTTAGACTTTCTACTATCCTATATTATTGGTTATTTATATTAAAATTTTGCATGTTTGGCTTTAAATAATTCACATGGTAAATTAAACTTAGAATATTAGCCGATTAAATTATTTTGTGATATCAACAATTGTTATCATGTATTTGTTTGATAGTGTATATATTATTTTCAGAAAATATTATTGGATGTACAAACGTAATGTAATATTTATTTAATGAAATTTAGAAATCAAAATTGCATATGGTAGTTATATGGAAATGACATTTGGAACATACATTAATTATTTTTACTATAATTATTGATAAAAATATCTAATAAAATGCTACACAAACTTATTTATATTCTTAAAAGTTATAAAATAATAAAAATAAATATATAAATGCATTTATTTAGAATACATATAAGAAATAAAATTCATTTTTATTTTAATAAAATAAAAATATATTATAATGTGTCAAAAACATAACAAATATTATATTATATTAAATTTCAGAAAGTATATGTATCTTCGAATTCACGGACAACTGCCTAGTTGTACATTGTCTTAGAGAGCAATCTATATTATTAAAAGTGAAATTACTTTTTGGTACTGCTTGGAAACATAAATAACAATATAAATGAGAATTGTTTGAAAACATGGATAACAATATAAAAATATTTTATTTTATTTACAAATTTAGCTTTTGCATTTATAATAAATTAAGGGACAAGGATGCAAAATGGGAAGGATGGATGGCATTTCACCGAGAATTCCTTTGAGTAGAACTGTGACACCAGACAAGGATGGATTGCATTTCACAAAAAATGAGAAGTATTCGGTTAAAACTGGCTATCAGGTGGAACATGTCTACCCTGATATGGTTAAAGAGAATATTTTGATTGGCCCTTCGATTGTTCCACAACAAGCATACTGCTGGAAAATAAAATGCTCGCCTAAGCTGAAGCATTTTCTTTGGCAATTGATATCAGGGTGTTTGGCAGTCAAGAAAAATTTAAAGTCAAGGGGAATGAAGGGGGACACAATCTGTATGAGACGCGGAGCAGAGGAGGAGTCCATTAATCATGTATTTTTTGAATGTCCACCGGCGATCCAAGTATGGGCCTTTTTAAAAATCCCTTCGCACCCGAGTTTATTCCCCACTCGGGCACTTTTCAGGAACATAGATCATCTATTCTAGAGAGTTCAACCTCAAATGAAAGATCATCAGTTTGCATGGATATTATGGTACATATGGAAAGGGAGGAATAACAAAGTTTTCAGTGATATTGACAAGGATCCTAGAGAAACTCTACAACTTGCAGAAACGGAATCCAAAGTTTGGATGGAGGCTCAAGTTCTAGTCATACAGAACCTTGCTCATTCTGTTCGGATGGAAACAGAACTACCAATTTCGATTGGTAGATGGTGCTTCACAGATAGATCATGGAAAGATCAGGATATTTTCTCTGGACAAGGCTTGTACATCACCTTAGAAGGGTTTGATGGCCTGATCGGGGCGCGTAACACCTGAGCTACTTTGTCTCCCCTTCATGCGGAAGTGGAATACTTAATTTGAGCAATGGAATGCATGAGAAATTTGAGGTAACTCCAGATCACATTTACAATTGATTGTTCTCAACTGGTGAAGATGGTGTCTGACCCAGACGACTGGCCAGCCTTTGCGAATTATCTGGAGGATATACAGAAACTAAGAGAGAACTTCCACAGCTTTGCGATCGTCCACGTTCCCCCAACACAAAACTTGATGGCGGATAGCCTTCCATGCAGTGCCAGGACACAACCGTTTTTTGTCGTTCACATAGATGGAGAGCTTCGAGCTTGGTATACATGAAACATGAATTTGTAACCTTCTCATTGATGACAAAAAAAGAATTAAGGGATATTTTCAAGTTTACCACTTTTGTTATACCATTTTTCATTTTTACCTTTATTTTTTAAGAGGCAATTTTTTAAAAAATTAATTAGAATCCTAAATTTTACATTCCTAAACCCTATCCCACCCTACACAACCCCTTAATTCTAAACCTTAAGTCTTATATTAATTAATCCAAGGGTTATAAGTATATTTTTTATTCTTAAAAACAAAAGTAAAAGTGATTAAGGTATTTTGAAAAGTGATACAAGGAAAGTGGTATTTTGACAATTTCCCATAAATTAAGTACTTCTTTTTTGTATTTCTTTTTATTTACAGATTCTACCACTGCATTAAAATAAATTTAAATTAAGCAATTACAATTCTAAAGCTTAATCGATATTCATATATCATTAAAAAAATTAGTATGTTGTTTCATTTTAAAATAAATTAACAAAAAAACAAGAGGTAAATATATGAATAGTACAAGGGAAATTGCCAAAAATACCACTTTTTGTACCACTTTTCAAAAAATATCTTAATCATTTTTACTTTGTTTTTCAAGAGGAAAACACACACTTATAACCATTGGGTTAATTAATCTAAGACTTAAGGTTTAGAGTTAAGGGGTGGTGTAGGGTTTAGGAATGTAAAAATTTAGAATTTTAATTAATTTTAAAAAAAGTTTACTTCTTAAAAAATGGTATTTTTTAAAATGTCTCTTTAATAAAAGTAAAAATGAAAAGCGGTACAACAAAAGTGGTAAACTTGAAATTTCCCATAATACAATTACATCAAATTACATCAAGTTTTAAATTTTTAATATAATATTATGTACAAAAAGGTTATTATTGAACATCTATACTATAGTATAATATATATTCTACTCTATATGTAAATTAGTAAATAAAATATATATATATAAGGTTATGTTGAACACAAGTTAAATCAAATACTCGCGCTCGGGTACGGATCAAGTTCTAGTCGCATACATAACTAGCAAAGCCCTAAAAGCATATAATTAATGTATGGTCTTCTTGAAATACATCTCTGCCATTTGTTTCATGCCTCCGGATCTTTTTGAAAATCGTTATATGTAAACCTTACTGAAATAGACTCCAGTTCAAAGAATAAAAGTTCAACTTCTTACATTAAATATAAAGGATTTTAAACGCACTCAAAGAAAGCTAAACCGAGACGATAGTAAATTACAATTTATTAAACTACGTACGAGAGATACTATTAATATGATTACTGCATCATTAGTCACTAGCGAAACATACGAGAGAGAGAGATGGCGAAAGAGAGCTTTAATCCGGTGGGACGCCTGCGTAGGAGTTTAGACATAGCTTAAGAGAAGCACAAGGGCCTCTACCATAATAATCACGACCGTCCGATTGTCCATACTTCAGAAAGGCACCACCACCACCGCCGTTGATGTGATCCTCACCGTGCATAGGGAAGAGAGAAAGTGTACGTCTATGTTCCAGATAAGCATCATCACCATATTCTTCTTCTTCCTCATGATCTTCCAGTCCAGACAGAGGCTTTGGTCTATCGAAGAAGTTGTAAGCTGGAGCTGAGTAGTGATGATTATGATCCATGCTTGTCCATCCTCCACCTGCGTTGTTGTAGCTCATTGAATAATCTTGATCCTTCACCAAAAAAAAAATCCAGTTTCATTAAATGTAAATACAACTTTTATATACAGAGATATGTAGGATACTGTTTGAATAAAATGACTTAAAGAGTTGCAAACGTACCATAGATCCATAGAGATGGCTACTCATGTAGCCATTAGAAGACGCATTGAAAGCACCACATTCAGTGCCTGAACTTGCATGATTTAAATTCCCTTCAAACAGATATATACGGGGGTTTTTAGAGTAAATTAATATATGTATGTATATGTTTCCACACCGTATACTTGATATGTATAGTAATTGAAAAAACCATAAAATAAGCTATTTTCTACTAACCCAGATCCCTAATTTTGTTATAAATCGCAACACGTGAAAGCTAGTTTCCATACACAACAAAGAAACCGCTCTCCGGATCAAATCTGGTTTGCCCCAATCAAGATCCATAACTTAACCCATACGTCATTACATATACGTATACCTATCAAAATCATACATATATCTATCAAAATCATATATACATGAAATCTTTTTGGTTTAGTTTTTCATTTTTTTAGTTTTTTCTTTTGCTACCTACATGTAACGGCTCTGGTGTAAATTGATTATAGTAACGTAAAATTAACACTTGAAAAAATCATCTGAATATATAAATTCACTTAAAACCAACATTTCAAGAATCTTATAAGAAATTATATATATATATACGTAATTACATATACATGTGTATCAAACTCATATATTAATATCTAAAATGTAAATCTTCTTGGGTTCTTACATTTTATTTGCTTATTCATGTAATAACTAGTGGTGTAAATGGTTCCTAGTAGTGTAAACTAATTAACAAGACTTTTATCAAAGTAAGAAAAAATAAAACAGAAAAAATAAAACATAGATAAGAAATTAGTCACCGTTATGGAAGGTGGGATATGATCTGTTCTGATGAAGGAGATGATTTTCTTGGTCAAGCTTAATATTGACGGAAGCAGGCCTATGCATGGTAACACCATGATGATGATTCTGAAGAAGAGGATGATGGTTATGATGATAATGGTCGTTAGCCATCATAACCGAGTTGGGGGACGAAGATGCTGGTGTGGTCATGGTCGTGCCGTTGAATCTCTTCTTCTGTCGCTCACGAGCCTTGTGGTTCTGGAACCAGTAAAACACGTTCTTACCCTCGATCTTACCGTACTGTCTCAGCCGTGCCGAGATCTTCTGGATCTGGTCGGCTGTTGGTGACCGAACCCCGTTATTGTAGTAAAGATCTTTAAGTATTCTGATTTGCTCCGTCGTTGGTGTCCATCTAGTGCTTGTTTGACGACACGTATAACCACCGGAGCCGGACTTGTTGTTGTTGCCGCTTTCTTGGTCAGCTTGTTGAAGATGATGGTGATGATGTTGTGGTTGCTCCATTTCAAGATGAAGATAATGATCTCGAGAGAGAGAAGGAACTTTTACTTTACCAAGAAAAGAACTTGAGCAAAAGAGATTTTAGGTTTTGTATGTGGGGGAGATATAGAAAATAGTGTGGAAGGTGTTGAGTTATATATACACAGATGGGGGCCAATAAAAGCTTTGCAAATTTCAGAAAAAAAATCAGTTATTCAATATTATTCTTTTATGCATGTAGGTTTGATATCACACATTGATTTTCAATATTATTCTTTTATGCATGTAGGTTTGATATCACACATTAAAATCAGTTTTTTTTTTAACTTTGGGGTATCCCAACTTGGCCGGACTAATTTCTAAAAGGGTGGTGACCCCGCGGATGGAGCCTCACTCCGGGTATTCAAATGGGCGTAAGATACTCCATATCCGCGTCCCCGGGAAATCGAACCCAGGTGGTCGTACCTACAGTTGCATGCCGTTCACCGCCAGAATTAAAATCAGTTATTCAGGTATTAATATGTAGTATAATGAAAAGTTCGTGGCCAAATAAGGTTTTTTATCACTTTAATATGTATATGACCTAGCTATATGAAATTTGTATATACAAGAAAAAATGTGATACAAAACTGAGTGGTGAGGTAAAATGTTCTCGATTAATGTTCGAATAAGTGTTATATTTAGAAAGGAAATTATTATGTAAATTTTTGAAATATAAACGAGAAAATGTTTATATTTTATTTATTTAACATTAGTTAGATGATCATCAGTGTTACTTAGTTGTAAGCAGGCTAAGCTTAAGGTGTAAAGTTCGAATTTTATAGGACGTTAAAATAAGTTAACTCGTTCAACTCGGTTCAATTCACGATGAATTCAGATCTTTCATGAGTTAGCTCAGCTCGACTCATTTATTATATAAAATTTAATATATAAACTCGAACTCATATCATCTTGATCACGAATTAAATGAATTAGCTCGCGATCTATTAAAATAAATATAATAATAATATAAAATAAATTTTTAGAATAAGAAAATAAATTTTTAAAAAAATATATTAAAAATTTAAAATAATTTTAAAATGTGAACATAAAATACTTAATTCAAAATCAGTAAATTTTCAAAAGAAACGATGACATAATATGTGTTTATATAAGAGATTTATATGGTAATGCTTATTTTCCTAGTAAAGTCTTAGATAATTTCTTAAAACATAATTAATATATTACTTATATTTATCTTATAAAATCTAAAAGTAAAACAAAATATTTACGATATACAGATGTATAATTCCAAAAAATCAAACTCATGAGTTAACTCATGTTCATTAAAGTTCTCTCATATAATTCACGAGCTAAATTAAACTCGATTATTAAACATTTAATAAATGAGCTTTGAAAACATAACTCGTGCTCATGAAAACTGAATTGAACTGAGTTGATCAAAGTCAGCTAATAAGTTGCGGTTCGTTTTGACATCCCCTAAAATTTTATAACTAAGATATGTTAGAACTAAATTTGTTCTGTATATGAATAATAAAGAAAACTAAAACTACACTTGTGAAATTTATTGATTTAGGGAAAATAAATGTTTATTTAAAAATATTGTGGGGAGGATCGAATCAGAGAATATCTGGTGGAGAAGGATTGAAAGGGACGGAGAAGTTAGAAATAAACATGAAAAAGGAAAGGGACAAATGAGGAAATTAGAAAGGTGAGGGCATCATCGGTATTTACTTAGACGAAAAACAAACTCAATTCTTTCTTTCTTTTTTTCAATGTCTCTGCGTCTTCTAATTATTACTTCACCAGCTTTAAGTGTTATGAATCTGTGTATACGTATGAAAGATATTTGCCCATACAAACACATTTAAATAAAGAAAAATTATCGTGGGAATGGACGATTTTTTATTTTATTTTCAGAGTATGAATGATAAAAGTGACGAATACTGTTTAATTCGTTAGGGCAGTTATTTCTCCACTGTTTAAGTTTGATCGGGTCTCCATATATGGTCCTGATAGCAATCAATTTTTCGAACTTAAACTTTTTTTACTACGTTAAAGAAGAGTTTTGTTTTTTTCAGGCTTAATCACAGATCCTCGACATAAAAAGATGAATGGATAAAGATGAACACACTATAATATGATTAATGACAACCATTGTTAAAAATTAACGAAAGATTCACCATAGTGAAAATAGTTGTTTCGTACAAAATGTAAAAGAAACATATCAATAGACAATAGTGTGTAGAACAAGTGTGACTGATACAGTTATGCAAGTGTTAAAGTATTCCACTCCCCCATAGTAATTCAAGCATACACTATTTCAACCATTAATATTTTTCGTTGAAGTTTGAAGGGCTTTGTTTCAGTACAGGTTGTTGGTTAATGAATATGACCTTTTCAGTTAAAAAGGAACAATATCCAACTTTCATACAAATCTCATTGTTCTATACGTTATAGCCATTTGATTTATAAATTAAAGATACTGGGAGATTTTTTTGGTAAAAATAAAATTTAACGAATTATTCAATTTTCATAGGAGCTAAAAGTTCTATTGGAAACGGAATCTAAAGTCTAAAGATACGGTCGATTAGAATTTGTTAATAAAAAAGTAGAAATCGGATCACAAAAGTTGCTAGGCTACACATGTTAGTTGTGTGTATAGACTCCCATGATTTCCTGGGTTCATCAGCAATATTCATAACGTGCAAAGAAATACCATGAACATTCAAACTTGTGTAAACCAGTTAAATAACTATTATTTGGAAAAATCAGAATGTATATTGAAGTTTTGGAATCTTTAAGGATCGGAGTTGCCCTAACCAAACAAATTGATCCTACATAAACCAGGTTTTATCGGAAATTGGACTCCTTTGTTTGAGTAGTTAAATTTATAATGTGGAGTAATGCAATACATACAAATGCGTAATATATGAGTCATGACTATCAAATATTATAGTGATCTTTAGAAAGATATTTGTAGACCTTTCAAACATATATTATAATCACTTAAACGAGTAATGGACTGTGAATGTCATGTTTAAAAAATGTTGTTATTAATAGTATACATGCATATGCAGTGTATATATCTACACAAGCAACAACATGAATGAAACCGTATGGTCTTATAATATACACTAGGCCCTTTGATTTCTTAATCTCCTATGAGTGCGTACGGTAACGAGCATGCAGTGAGAAACAGAGGATCTTGAATTACGCATCACGATCTCTGTCATTGTCGTAAAGTGCTGTTGAAGAGGCAGGATCAGGGCTAAGACTCAGAGAGCTTTTGCAACTCATGTCTACGTGGCCCCTAGCTAAAACCCACTTGCAGAGATTTCATTTTCATTAGGGCATCATTAGTTTTTGTTTGTACTTTTGCCCTAATTTCATAAAAACATTTATAATAATCTTTTGTGAAAACTGATTATTTGATTTCCCGGAAATTAATGGGAAGAAATATAGGGTTTGGAACATGCATGGTCCCCTCTACGATCCGAGCCTTATATTCAGTCTGTCATATGTTACTCGCTGTTTACACCTTACCTAACACTGTTTATGTTATGTGCATTTATTGAAATTTTAATTACCTCGACGTACCATAGTTAGTCATCAGTTTGTGTGTGTTATAAACGTAGCAATATGTATTGGTTTTAATTTACAAAAAAATATGTATTGATTTTCAATCATTCATGACTTGCTTCATTATCACGGTTTTAAATGTATGTACACATTTTATATATTTCGCTTCATATTCAACGTTTTGTTTTTACATTTACATCCTGAGATACAAAAATATAACTAAACGTAAACTGATGTTAATTATATCCTAATTTTAAACTAATATTTTTGAAATACAACAAAATAATAAGAAGTATAAGTATTATATGAACTTAAACTAATATAGTTAAACATATATACGTGATAAATACAGAGTACACTTCCGCGTTCGTATATCAAGTAAGGGTGGGCACAAGCCAAGTACTTGCTATTTTTGGCGTACTTGGTACTTGGCTTGACTTGTTCGAGTAATAAAATTTTAGACTTGTATTTGGTTTATTAAAAACGAGTACTTGCACTTTCAAGTACTTGCTAAATTTAATATACTTGCAAATACTTGCAAGTACTTGCCATGTTTTTCTACTTGCTATTTCTAAATTAGTTTATAAATATTTATATAATTATCGATAAGTTATTTAATATTTTATCTACTTAAACCATGCATATGAGTTTAAGAAATTTAGTGAGTTATAAGTCTAAGCTAAAAATTTTTTAGTAAAACATTTTTCTTTACTTTTCATATGTTTTAAGTCTAATATATGGTATATATATAAATAAAAACTCCAAAATATTTCTATGTTATATCATTTTAATATATTTATCGTATAAACAAGTAATTTGATTCTAATTTAGAGATATTTTTGTCGACAAGTAAAAATAGATAGTAAATCAGGTAATAAGTCACGAGTAACAAGCCAACAACGCCAAGTAGTTGTTTTAGTTTTAGTACTTGATACTTGTCTTGTACTTGCAAGTAATTGAAATAAACGACTTGATACTCGACTTGCACAAAACGAGTACTCGACTTTAAGAGCCAAGTACGAATCAAGTAGCGAGTACAAGCCGAGTATCAAGTAATTGTGCCCACCCCTAATATCAAGTGAAGTTTTTCTTTTTAACATTATATCTAGTGAAGTTTGCTTACTTAAGTTTTATAAATATTTAAGAAAAAAAACTCCTAACGTTTTACCCCAAAAAATATTTAAGAAAAACAAGTTTTGCAAAAGAATCATCGCTAATTATATTTTGAATATTTAACTTGAGTAAGTCGGCTTATTTTACGTTTGGTACTGCATTTACTTTTCTTTTTGTTAAAGCAGTAATTAATTTAATACTCTTTCCCTTTTTTAAAGGGTCACTTCGATACTTTTTTTAGGTAAAATAATTGAAATGTATTTATGTGTCCATTAAATACACTTATTTAGTTAATAGTATTTGAGATAAATAAATTTATTTTTAAAATCATTGTATTATATAATTAATTTTACAATTAATATTAAGATAAAAATAATTATTTTAAAATATGCTAAAATTTTAAAATAATGTTTTTATATAAAAAATGTTAAACTGATTTTTTTAAGAAACGAGGAAAATATATTAATGTGTATTATGCCTATAATCTGATTCCATAGAATTCAATGAGCTAAAATGATTGTTTCAAAAAATATTAAAAAATGAAAAGAGTGAGAGAGAGAGATAGAAAGAGAGAGTGGCAGAAGGAATTTCACTGTCGAGGAAAGAGCACGCTCTTCGATAACGTAAATACAGTGTAAGCAATAAATGAAGTGAATTCATGAGAGTTAGTTCATCATCAACAAGCACATCGTCATCATCATCTATCTTCATTCAAACACACACACACAGTACTGCATATGGATGAATCAATGATGATATGCTTTTACATGCATATATATGCTTACATGTTTAAAAGATAGGATATTACATCATATAAACAGGATATTTCTCTTGTTATAAGCTTCTTATTTTGTATAGGGAAGTACCTTTCACCCACAACTGCACCAATTACATTGGTGGTTGAGACTATTTATTATCGCTCTCTCAATGTCTCTCTATCGCTTTATTGATTATACGGACTGAAAAAAAAGATTATACGGACTGAAAAAAAAGATTACACGGACCAAAATTTTCCATAGAATATTCAACCCACATGACTTATAATTGTGTTTCCTATCAATTTCACCTAGTTGTTTTTTGAACTGATTCTACATAATTGTTCTTGAACAAATTCACAAACTGTTTAACAGAAGAAACCCCATTTCTCTCTCTCTCTCTACATATATATACAGCTAACACTAGTAATTTTCTATTTATCGTATCCATGAATCCCATGTATATTAAAACACGAGCATTTTTAATAAATAACCTTTAAATTGTAATATATTCACAAGATTATTATTATATTGATGTGTTAATAACAAAGTGTTTCTCACACTTTCATTTTAAATAATTGTGTTCTTACTAGATATTGGAGCCTATTAATTTAAAATTTGTTATATTAACAACTAATACCATATAACATAATTTAACTCCTAAAATTTTTTCATAACTTAAATAATTAAATATTTTCGATGATTGGGCCTGTATTAGATTATCACGTTTGTAAATCAATGTTTTAATATATAGTTTTATTCTTCATAATCCTTGAGTTTTCAGAGTGAAATGTTCGATAACAGTTATTATCTCTTACATATTAATCATGAATCATTACAACATGTTTTGGTAGTCACGTGTTACACTACGATAATTCTTAGAATTCTTAGAAAAATAAGTCGATCCATCTAAACATATATTAAAATTTTTATTAAACTAACTATCAAATTAATTATTAATGTATAAAAGAATATTCTTGAATATTCTTCATTTTTTCCTTAGAAAAAGTTACGAAATTACATAATATGATTAACAAATATATGACAATTAATGATTTTGAATAATAAAGATTTGGTAACCATTTTTGTATCCTCTATCATTTTTTTTTAATTTTATATTCTTAAAAGAAATTAAACAATTACATTAAGCATATAAGAATAAAAAAATATATTTTCTTATATGCTATAGTTTGAATTTCTTTTAATGACTATAAATTATTAAGACTGTAAAAAAATCATAGTGAAATTTTTCTATTAATGGTTTAACATTTTTATTATAACAAAATACAAATAATCACAAAATCATATAAATATAAAGTCTCATTAATATATATTCAGATTAAATATATATATATATATATATATATATATCAATATCATTTAAATTAAAATATATATCATATATAAAATACATAAACATGCTAATTTTAAAATTTGCATTGAATAAAAATTCTCAATTAACAAATATTCATATGAATAAAAATAATAATTTTGTTACAACAAATATAAAAATGTTAATAAAATCATATGAATACGAATCTTCAATTCATAGTATTCATATTAAAATATATTATATATCTATGTCTATATCATTTAATTTTAGTTATATATCATATAAATAAATAAATGATTATTTTTATTTTTTACCAAAAATAATTATTGAAAAGAGAATTTTTCTTATTTATATGATTACTCTAATTTTTATTATATACGTAATAATTATTCGCGTCTCAGTTATTCAATATATTTGTTATTGCATAATACATAAAAACACAAAATAGATACTAATATGTATACATAGTTAATGTTACATAATCAACTAGGTTCGGCCCGCCCAACGGGCGGGATATACTTTACTTATGATTTAGGTTATTATTTTTATATGATTTGTGGTTTGTGTTTTAGGTTTGCATTTGCAAAAGATGTGTATTGTATATTTTAAAAATTGGTGAATTTTGAAGCGAATACGTTTGGTTGGACCTTATGAAAGTTCTTCTAGTGATTGGATGTATTAGTTAAAAGTGTTGGGTTTAACTTTTTCGTAAGGTGTTATTAACTGGGTTTGTGAATAGTGTTTGAAGCTTCTTGTACCGGAAAATAAGGTTGTTGTATGTATCTGTAATTTTTTTTGTTTGGGTGGTGTGAGTATTTACTTGTTAGTCAAACAATCTCCAGGTCTTTAACTTCTAATAACATATTTGTGGCATTTTTTTAACAATCTTACATATGTTTGTAGTTTTGGTTAATTTATAGAGATGTTTAATCCGGATTTCGGTTTTTAGGTATTTTGATTTATAAAAATAACAACCATAATAAAACTATAGATACTTTGATTTGGTTTGATTTATATACCGTCGGTATTCTATCTATTAAGTTTAATACCAAAGAACGATAAATATATTTAGCTTTTGTAATATTTATGAATTAGATATCAGTTTTACTAAAACATAAAAAAATATATTATAACTTTTAAGTAGATTCTTCTACTATTAAAATAATTAGTAAACATATAAAGTTAATATGTTCATGAATTAAAAATTAACAAATTCATAATATTATTAAATAAATATTTATTAGCACAAATATTTGTCACCAAAATATGATAAAAGTGAAAAAATAATTTTATATTTGAACAAAATATAAAACTGCGTAAATCAATATTTTAAATATTAAAATTATATCATAAAATTATATATATATTATTAATTATATTATATACTTTATGTGTTATTATACTGCTATATTTAATAAATTGCAGTGGTTTAATATCCGGGACATGTGTCGCGTTGTCAAAAGACGACTTTGTGATGTAAAATCTCATGTGGCAGCCTCAAGAGTGATTAAAACACTCTTTTATATATATAGATGTTCATTTTACGCAAGTGCGGATCTCAAATGTTGTTTGATCAAATCATTTCAAAAATACAATTCTTTATATCGAAATGAGATGGTGAATTATAACTTCCGCATGATATCATTAAAATCCAATGTAAATTAAACAATTTTAAAAAAAAAATATCAACAAACATAACCTTACTTATCAACTTTATATTGACGGTTCATGAGTATACGTTTGGAACTTATGACATGATAGTTAAACGATCAAATATAATATTCAATAATTATAAGTATATAAATTTTATTCTGCTCATGCACACGGATAATCACCTAATAAGACTAATATTTAACACTGACTAGCAAAAAATTAATTAGTAATCTTTTGGGTGGCTGGAAAAGTATTAAACAAAAAAAATCAATTATTTGATAGTCATATTCTTTTAGGAAATGGGTTATAACTAACAACATTATTATATGCAAGCACATTATTTTCCAGGAACGAATAGGATAAGAGAAAAGTGAAAGAAAATCAGTGTGTTAAACATTAAAAAGTTAGAGAAGGTGTAATAATTGTCTTCCACTGAGGTAAAGATGAAAAAAGTGAGGAGAGAGATTTTATTTTCACTTCACTTGATTAATTTGATTGGAAGGAAAATTCAAGTTTATTTTCGTTGAATAGACATTTTCATAAATACATTTTTATTAAAAAACAAATGACTATTATATTATTATTTTATAGATGCATACATATAAATAATTATTTAAATAAAACAATTTAATTTAATTTTTTTAAATTAACAAAATATTTTTTTGCATAATTTTCGGATTATAATATTTTATTTATTTAAATATTTTTCGGATTAATTTTATTTAAATATTTTTTCAAACATTTTTATTTAATTTTTTCAAATTTTTTTCTGAAATTCAAATCTTTTTAATTTTTTTTTCTGAAACTATTATTAATATTTTTAATATTTATTTATTTATTTTCAAAATTCCATCATTCAAACCCCTTCTCTCCTTCAAATATAAGTTAAAAGATGATTCTTCTTCTTTTCAGGTTTGATTTTTTTGTGGTTACTCGAGGTTCATTAAGATATTTGTCGAAACAATATAAAAACACATTCAATAAAAAAATTCCATAAAATTAATAACTTCATAATTAAATGGGGAATTTTCAAGTTTACTATATTATTGGTACCATTATTTATCTTTACCTTCACTAAAGAAATATTTTCACAAATACCCTTTTTTAAAAGCCCAAAAAGTCTTAAATTAATTATAATCCTAAAATTCATATTCCAAAACCATATTCCATCGCTTAACTCTAAACTTAATTTTTAAATTAATTAACCCAAAAGTTATAAATGTTTTTTTCTCTTTTAAAAAATGAGGGGTAAAATGATTAAGGTAAACATGAAAAGTGATAATAAAAATGTGATATTTTTGATAATTTTCATAATTAAATACTAATATTTATATATTCATACATATATATGTATTTTTAGATATTAAAACTTAGAAAGCCTCATTAGATATGCTCTGAAGAGTTGCAGAGTCTCTCCAAAATAAATTTGTTTTAGGGTGCATGCTTATCTCTTCCTTCTTTCTTTGATGAATTTGTTTGTTTGGGCTTTTGTTTGATTGATTTTAAGTTTTCTATTGGTGTAGAATTTTAACATTTGTTTATTATGTTTTAAATTTGTTTCCAGATTTTAAAAAAAAAAAAATCTATTGGCTTTTGTCTCCGAGAGCTGTAATATGTGCATGCTCCATAGAAAAAAATTCTAGTGGATTTAGGAAAGTTGTACTATGCGCATGCGCCAAATATAACTTAGATGAACTAAGAGTATGATTAATCCGGAGTTCTTATGGTAAAATTTTTAGCGAAATATAATTTATTAATTATAATTTAAGAACTGATTCTTAATTTTTTTAGTTAAAAGTTAAGAAACAATTTTTATATTCCGTTAAGAATCCCGAATTAATTATGATTTAAGGTTTAGATTTAGATTTCGATGTGGGCTTGAAATAGATGCGCCTTGGTCGAGTAATTTATTAATTAATCACTATGTAATTTAGACTTATAAAATTTACTAAAAATATTCATAATAAAATGAGAATCAAACTTGGCCAAACAACTAATTAATTTTCATCATAAAATCTATAATTACATTAGTCAATAAATAACTTATGTATTTAACTGGGCACTAGTATTGAACTTAATTACATTAGACAGCGATTGTTAATACAAAATTGATGGTTTAAAAAGAGGGATTTTTTAGAAAATTTTAAATTCGGTATCCTTCTGAAAATATAACCCACAAAATTTTCTGTAACGATTTCATAATTTTATTTACGAGTGTTTCAATAAGAACATATATAAGTTCACAAAATGTAAGAAAAATCAACAAGTTTATTTTTTCCAACTTAAATTAATAACATACTATTAAAATCAGGGGTCGTTATTTGGAATGATAAATGGTCAATATCACTTCAACAGAAGACACATCAATAACTTTGTGATGGGATAATATCAAAAGGTGTTTTGTATGTTGTGTGCATAATGCACATACACACACAAACACACATCCCTTTTATCCAAATCAACAACAGCACATCAAAAGCTGCTCCTTTTGCTTTCCTTTTCTTACGGGTAATCATTTTCTCATTCTCTCTTCTCTCTCCCCTATCAATCCCAACATGTAATACTAACAATAATCTTAACTAAAAACATAATAAAAGATCCAGAAATATAAATTAAAATAACTTGAAAAATTATTCAAAAACTATAAAATACTATTAACGTTCAAATATTAAATTATCTTATTTAAAAGATATTAAATATTGTCTACAATATCTTATATTTTAAAACAGAAGAAGTATAAAACACAAGATCACGTTTTCAAATTTTTTTGTTTGCCGTGGTTATGATATTGATTTTGAGAGCTATTATAATATGTGTTAGTACGTTTAAATATACTTCTATTATCGATTTTTAAGAAAAACTGATATAAATAAAGAAAAAGGTAGGGTACACAAAACTTTTGAAAGTAGAAAACTGGTATGATGATGATGTTTTAAAAAAAGGAATAGGGATTTGAGATTAGAGAAGATCACTCCATATCTCATATATAACACATCGGCGCTTTTCAAATGATATAAAGTGTCATACTCTATAGAGGCCAAATCTTTTTTCTTCTCTCTTTCTATTGATTTTAAGAAAGAGATCCTTAGATCCATAAACCCACGTGTTATTTCATTATGTCGCTCTCTGTATTCTTCATTTCAACTGTGCAACTTGTATTTTTTTTGTTACAGTGTGCAACTTTATCGACCCCTTCTTATTATCTACTTATAATAAGGTTTTTGTTTGCAGGAACATGATTTTTTCAAAATAATTAAAAGGAACTGAGTTTAATTCTTTTTTAAAAAGGAATTGAAATTTCGGTGCTGTAGCATATTTATGTGTGTTTTGTGCTTATATTGTAAAATTTTTAATCCATTAAACGACATTCACAAAAAACATATAGAGGTGAAGAATGACTACTTGGTCTTTTACCAAAAAAAATGATTACTTGGTCAAAACAGTTATCGACTACCATATTTAAATGCTGCTTTGGTTAGAACGAAAATTTTTAGTCACATCAGTTGGAAAATTTGACAAGGTAGAATTTTTTCTTAATCAAACTCTTATATACATTACATGGTTTCAAAAAACTAACAAATACGGCCAAAAAAGCAAATGGAAAATTGGTTATAACTAAAGAAACAAGCCATCAATTTTAACTTCAAAGTTCAGATCAAGTTGTAGTCCTTAAGAGCCGTGCTCGTGTGGTAAATAAACAGGATAATGTCATAGGCCCCATTATATATATGTACTATTTTATATAGTTAAAAATGTTGTATAAACCACAAGGTGGGATTTATTGGTTAGTGGTGAATTTTAAGAAGTTATATTTTAGATTTGAATGATTTAAGTTCCAAGATATTTCACTATATTTCACTTTGTGTATATCTGGATATGAAGTTATATTTTAGATCTCAGTTGACTATTTGAAGAAAGAGTTCGTCCATAAGCTGTACTTTTCATGAGAGATTAGTCTGGATCATTATATGAATGTAGAATACGAGCAGAGTAATCAAAAAAGTTGTATGTCTAATATTTAGTTTTATTTTGGTGATAGTTTCTATGCATTTATGTTAGAGATCAAATGTGAAATGCTCGCAAATTTATTATTTTTAACATCTATATTTTTTTTAGATTTTCTTATTACGATATTTAACTCAATGCTACAACACATTCTTTATTATTAAATAAATCTCTAAATTTACAGTTACAATTTATATATTTTAGGTTTTATACATTAAATTTTTTGTTAATAGATAGTGAATATATGTTGTGTTGAAAAAGAGCAAGTACACACCTTCTCAATGATATTGGGCTGTACAGCTGAGAATGAGAATGAGCCTAAGAGCAGCTTCAGTGATCCATTGGGTTCTAACCAAAATAAAAAAAAAGAGAATGAAGAGACTGAAGCCCATTTCGTGATCCAACAAGAAGATAGCTTGCAAGCAAGCAAGCAGCTCAAGAAAGTCAACAAAAGTGATTAGATATTTCTCTGCTCAGAACCACCTCTTGTTTTCATTATTAGCCCACGATTTTGGCAAGTTGTTTTAGAGGTTTTCTATATATAATTAAGATATACCAGAGCTTGTAATAATTCACTGAAAAAAATCATTCAAAAAGAAATCTTGTCTTCCAGTTTGCTTACTGAAACGTATTGCATACTCACTTTCATCTAAAACTTGTTTGATCATACAAACAAGTTCTACTCTTTTCTACTAAAATCTTCATGGTATCAGAGCAGTGTTAGCTCTTGGAGACCAGTTTGCTGAAAAAAAAGAAACAAAATCAAACACTCCCTACTCTGTTTTTACTCTGTTTTTTCTAAGATGGAAAATCAGAAGCAAATCATAATACCAGTTGTACTCAAAGGAGACAACTACTTGTTGTGGTCAAGAATCACCAAAACAGCCTTGAGGAGCCGAGGCTTGTGGGAGCATATTGAAGGCCCTCAAGAGACGTCTAAGGGTAAAGAGAAGGCTGGAGAAGAAACCAACAAAGATGAGTCCAAATGGACACAAGATGATCAACTTGTTTTAGCGGTTCTACAGAGCTAACTAGAACCAGCTATACTTGCTGCTTACTCATACTGTGAGACACCTAAGGAGCTATGGGACACTTTATTGAGTGTTTATAGAAACATTTCTAACCTTAGTAGAGTCTTTGAGGTGAAGAAAGCGCTGAAAAACCTTCAACAAGAGGAGCGGTTGTTCAAATATTTCTTTGGAGAGTTTAGAAGTCTATGGGCAGAACTAGAGCTGCTCAGACCGCCAACAACTGATGTGAAGGAGCTGAATGAGAGGCGTGAACAAGATCAAGTGTTTGGATTTCTGCTTGCTCTCAATGGATCATTCAAAGGAATGATTCATCATATCTTAAGGTTTGACAAGCTTCCTAGTCTCAATGAAGTTTGTATGATGATCCAGAAGGAGGAGGGTTCAAGAGGGCTCTTTCATGGAACAAGTGAGACTGCCTATGTGAGTAGAGGAAATGCTTTTCAACCAACTGAAAGGAGAAACTACAATCTGAAGTGTGATCATTGCAAGCGCATGGGACATACCAAGGAGAAGTGTTGGGTGCTTAGACCTGAATTATGACCAAGAAAGGATATGAACTATCCAGTGAGGAACAATACACCAGTAGGAAGAGATGATGTTGTGAGGAAGTCAGACTTGGATTCTCTTATAAAGAGCATTGCCAAGTTAACCGAGTCTGGTACGAGCTTCTCAGCTTCTAAAACTCATAAACCAATTATTATAGACTCAGGAGCTTCACACCACATGATTAGTGATTCAGGTTTATTATGCAATATTAGACCTCACTTTGGGAAAGTTAGTATTGATAATGGTCAGGACATAGCAGTTAGAGGAGTTGGAGAACTAGAACTGTTTAGTAAGAACTCTGAGGCTTTATACATGCTAGAATTCACATCTAATCTGTTATCTGTCCAAAAGAAAACAAAGGATCTTGAATGCTTGGCAGTGTTTAGTGCTAATGATGTATGGTTTCAGGAAATAAGTCAGGAGAGAAGTTTAGGGAAAGAAGTGCTAAAGATGGTATGTATGTTTTGGATAACATTAAGTCAGCAGTGTTCCACTCAGCTATGAAGTCTGGTTGTACTGATGTTTTTTGGCATGCTAGACTTGGCCATCCACACTCCCAAGTCCTTAAACTTGCTTTACCAAGACTGAATCAGGATCATCATGGATGTGAAGCTTGCATTTTGGGGAAACATTGTAGAATTAGTTTTCCTGAGTCAACTACTATATATAATGAGTGTTTTGATCTAGTTCACTCTGATGTATGGACAACCCCATGTACCTCCAGAGATCAATATAAGTATTTTGTTTCTTTCATTGATGAAAAATCAAAGTTTACATGGGTTACTCTCTTGCCATCAAAGAGCCTTGTTCTTGAAGCATTCACAAAGTTTCAAGAATATGTATCTACTCAATATGGAGCTAAGATCAAGGTATTCAGAAGAAATAATGGTGGAGAGTACATGAGCAAAGAATTCAGAAGGGTATTAGAGAGGCATGGCATTGTGCATCAAACCTCTTGCGCTTACACTCCCCAACAAAATGGAGTGTCTGAACGAAAGAATAAACACCTTATGGAAGTTGCAAGAACCATAATGTTTGATAGAGGAGTTCCGAAGGAGTATTGGGGAGATGCAGTTATGACTTCAGCTTATTTAATCAATAGGCTTCCAACAAAACAACTTGGAGGTGTTTCACAATATGAGATCCTGAATGGCACTAAACCAAACTATGAACATCTAAAGGTGTTTGGTTGTGTGTGCTATGTCTTTGTTCTAGAGGCTCAAAGGAACAAACTGGAACCAAGAAGCATCAGATGTATGTTCGTGATAATATGTGAGTGAGACCAAAACATGAGGAAAGGTCAGGTGGTGATTGCAGTGTCAGTAAACAATGATTTTGAGTCTGAGAAAACTTATGCACCAACCGTTAGAACGGGATGGGGCCCATAGGCCGAGAGAGCGAGCATGGGTGGCCCATTATCAGTGGGCGGTTGAGGTGTTACAAGTGGTATCAGAGCGGGTTAGCCATCTCACTTTTGACCCGAGAGGCGTCTTGAGACCTGTCGTGGGGCGCAACAAGGATGTTGCGTTATTTGAGAGGGGGTGAGTTGTAACATCCTGAGTTGTGATATGTGGAAAGACTTAGGAGAATTGATTTGACCACCTATGTCACCAAAATGTGCTTACCTTTTACGTCACACATCCGTTTAGAACTCCAGGGTTAAGCGTGCCTATGCTGGAGTAATGAAAGAATGAGTGACCTATCGAGAAGTGATTCGTGATACCGTGTGAGTGAGGCCAAAACACGGGGAAAGGTCGGGTGGTGATTGTAGGGTCAGTAAACAATGATTTTGAGTCTGCTAAAATTTACGCACCGACCGTTAGAAAGGGATGGGGCCGAGAGGCCGAGAGAGCAGGCGTGGGTGGCCTATGAGCCGTGGGCGGTCAGGACGTTACAAAAACACCGATTCCTAACATGTTGGGACAAATTGCAAGAACTTATTGTCAATGATTCATGATCTGAAAGATTGTCCGAGTTTCTCCACCGAGCTTGAGAAATTTGCTTACTGAAAAGAGAATTTTGAGAATTCAAGATATCCTACATTCCAAGAGAGAAAAATCGAACTACATATTGTTTAGCTAAGATTTACAAATCACCTCAAGCTTGAGTCGTAGTACAACATTTTTATGTTAAGTAAAAACAATCACTTCACTACTACAACAAAAAAAGTGTCAAAGAAAGACACTTTACCGAAGGTGACTTTGTTCTCAAAAAAGTTTTTGAAAATACGGTTTAAGGAAAACATGAAAACGCGGAGTGAACTAGGAAAGACAATATCTGATTTCAAAAGTAGTTCAATCCGGTGTTTACGTGTTCATAAAAATGAATGGCAAGGGGATCCCGCGATCATGGAACTCAGCAAATCTCAGACAATTCGACTACTAGCCAAGGGTATAAAGTAATCACTTTATACTGAAATACGATGGATTGATCTCCTCTCAAGGAAACATAGAAGTTCACTCTATGAGTCCAACTATACTATAATAGGACTATTTATACACTTTTCAGATCACTTAGAACGACTTCTCTTCTAAAAAGAAAAGAACCGAAAATGAAGACATCAATGAAACTAAACCTCGTCCTTTTCTACACACTATCAAAATATTTGATTTACACGTTCCATATAGATGCAATGGTGAATAATCACTATGAACCTAATACAATTGAGTATATTAGTTAAAAGTAGAGCTCAGTTTCACACGTTGTTGGTGGCCTAGTGAATATAATAAACCGTGAAAGTCTCACACATCCGCTATCGGTCCTTAATAATATGCGATAAACTGAGTCCAATCTCGTCCCCGGAAGAGAAAAAGAAAAGGGAAAATTGCATAAAAAATCATGAAGTTGACAAAAGTTTGCACTTCAAACCTCGGAGCTCAAACGCTAACACTTTTAACAATGAAACTTGTATGAATGACACATTAAACATCAAAATTAACTTACTTATTGCATACGTCAAAAATGTGACCGGGTACTATTCATAGCAGGTCAAATTAGTGGTGACGTGGCAGTTTTTTCTTTTTTTTAAAAACATTTAAAATTATTTTAACTAAAAAACAAATAAAACTAGATAAAATTAAATATAAATTTAAAAAATTGGTACAAATTCAGGAAAATCAAGAAAACAAAATAAAATTCAAATATTCAAATATTAATAATAATACTAGCAAAAATAAATTTAAAAATTCAAAAAATTATAATAAAATAAAAATAAATTGTAAAAATCGACTAGAAATAAGACAAATTAGTAAAATAATAGAAAGATAAAAAGAAAACATGATACAGATTTAGTAATTCAAAATATAAAAAATAAATAAATTGTAAAAATTGATAAAAGCTAGAAAAAGGGAAATTTATAAAAATTTGGAAAATAAATAAAAATTCAAAAAATGAAAATTGAAAATTAAAAAAACAAAGAAATTGACAATAGTTTACATTTTCATGTGTTTTGTTTGAGCCCAAATATTTAGGATCCGAAGGATCCAAACCTGACAATCAAACAGTAAACTCAAACAAAACACTTGAAAATGTAAACCATTGTCAATTTCTTGGTTTTTCAAATTTTTAATTTTTAAATTTTTATTTCTTTACCAAATTTTTATAAACTTCTTATTTTCTAGCTTTTATCAATTTTTACAGTTTATTTACTTTTTATATTTTGAATTTCTAATTTTTATCATGTTTTTTTCATTTTTATATTATTTTTACTAATTTGTCTTATTTCTAGTTGATTTTTACAATTTATTTTTATTTTATTATAAGTTTTTGAATTTTTGAATTTATTTTTAGTAATATTTGAATTTTCTTTTGTTTTCTTGATTTTTTTCTGAATTTTTATCATTTTTTAAATTTATATTGAATTTATCTAATTTTATTTGTTTTTTAATTAAAATAATTTTAAATATATATTTTTTTAAAAAAAAACCGGCACGTCACCACTGTTTTACCTGTTATGAACAGTAACCGGTCACATTTTTGACGTGTGCAACAAGATAGTTAATTTCGATGTTTAATGTGTCATTCATACAAGTTTGATTGTTAAAAATGTTAGCGTTTGAGCTCCGAGGTTTGAAGTGCAAACTTTCGCCAACTTCACGATTTTTTATGCAATTTTCCCAAAAGAAAAATCTGAGCTTATAAATTAATAATTGAATCCATTCTTGCAAGTAGTCGGTGAACTAATGGATATAATAAGCCGATCACTTTTCGCACATCCGCTGTCGACCCGACTAATATGGATAAATTGAGCCTTATTTTACCCCAAAATAGGAAAATAAAAAGAAATTTATGCCAAAAGAACAAAAAAACAGCATATTTGTTTCTTTAGTATAAAACCTATTTTCTACACTATTTCTCTATTTTACCTTTTTAGTTTCTAAAATTTTATAAAATAATATTTATAAATCAAAAATATAAATAAAAATAGGAATAATATTGTAATCACCCATATACACATATTGATATTTTTCTTTTATATGAAAAATTTGTTAAATTTTAATTTTTATTTATTTCTACAAACGTTAGATTGCATGTTCTACTAAAAATAATGTGGTAGAAAATAAATTACACGTTAAAAAAATAATTCTACTTGTTTTAGAACAACAATCCACTTTTTATAAGAAATTATAACTATGAAGAATGCGACATGTACCCTATTTAAAGGGTTCTACATTTTCTTTGAATGCAACATATACTTTATAAGCCGTTCTACAATATTAGGAATACGAAATCAACATATAACTCATAAGTCTAATTATAGTAGAATCTGCATATAAGGAATGATTATGATTTCTACAGTACGTAGAAGGTACATTCTACACATGAATTCTGAAAATTTTGGAAAAAATCTCAAGAAAATATTCTAAAAATATTTTGTAATCTTCCAACTTGCCTTAAACGTGGCTAACCGATTTTACTTGTAAAAATCATCAAAAAAGGTCGACTAAATATTTTTTATGTGAGGCGGAAAGATCTAGGGATTTAATCCCTTTTTGTTTGTTTATAATTTTTTTATAAATGTTTTTTTGAAAGCATATTTTTTTATAATTTTTAATACTGAAAAACATTTAAATTATATTTAGTTTCATTAATCAAGGTTAATTTGGAGATTAAGAAAAAAATTATACTAATGGGACAAAATAAGATTTATTTATACCAAAGGGACAACCATGTTGGTTTTTGGTTCCATTTTGGCATAATCCCCAAATAAAAAAACGTGTTAGCAAAATACAAAAGAAAATCAAAAGACCTCGCATAAAAATCAGTGTTACACAATAAACATTGAAAACAAGAGACTACCAAAGACCCCAACAAAACATAGTACAAACAAACACCAAACAAAGGGCCTTAAACTACCGGCAGAAAAGATAGTGTTTTTTCTTAAGAAATTCATCCTGTTGGACCAACGGCGCCATCATGGCTAACCTCAGATGGGGATGGCAAGGAAGTTGGCAACATCACCAGATCATCATAATCAAAGGAAAGAACCTCACGCGTCTCCACCCGACATGAGTACTCGGACAGTGTGGCCTCATGCAGAGCCATCTTTTTTTTTCTTTAGAATCTGAATCCTTTTTTCACACAATGCTTAAGGCACAATATGATTCACAACATCCGCTAATCCATTTAAACCAAATTACGGACCCTTTCATGTTCGTTGAGGTATTCCCTAACTCTCTCAAACTGTCCCTATACTAAGCCACCTTTTCTTGGATCGTCACCTTTTCTTGGATCGCCACCGCCCTCTCCTTCACCTCATGTTTATTGCAAGATAGCTACGGTTGATATATCCTTGCACTCATAGATGTTTACTTCTCACATATATGAGCTCTTAGAACCACATTAAAGCCCACCGCCCTGGCGAGTTCCTCTTGCAAATACGCGACCTCAAGACTTAAAGTTAGCCTGTTCTTTTCCTCAAGACCCTTAACCTTTTCATATCTGGCCTCACGCTCAGAGAAAAACATTCCAAGCTTGTCTCAGCCCCTTTTCAAACCTCTTTCGTAAATATACACGAGGCAGTTCACATGAGTTTTTGCTTGTAAAAGATAGAAATTAAGATTTGGAAAACAACCAATGACGCATTAGATAAAAAACCGTGCCAACCTGAATATTGGAACTGGTCATATCCTTGTACTCCTAAGCATGAGATGGATCATCATAAACATGCATATTGTTAAAAGGATGTCTGGCCTGCCGAAAAAGCTCGGCGCAAGAATGTTCATTATTCAAAAAGGGAGAATCGACTTAATATATAAACAACCATGAATGCCCGAAACCCTCGGCCTCCACACACTCATCCGGGTCATCCCTATAGAAAAGCCTCTTCAGAGATTGAGAAGCATCCAAAAGGGCTCCCCACGTTACTCTCAAGAAACTGTTCCTCACCCCCGACAGCAACACGGTCTTCAGAATGTAAGTCAACTACTTGCCTCTTGGGCTCTGAACCAACCCGCTGATGACTATAAAAACCGCTAGACATGATGATGGCCTAAATTTTATTACTCGGTATTAGAAAGAAGGAAGGAAGGCTCACAAAAAGGAGAAGAACTCGTAAAGATAAGGGGACATCAAATAGAGAGCAAGAGACATTAATATAATGACGACCATGTCATACATAAGCTATTCAGCGCTGTTTGTTCACCATCCAGATGATTCATCTAGATGGAGATGAGAGTGTTATTTGTTTACACTTAATAATACAAGTCATCTGATGGTTTATCCGGATAAGTTTTAAAATTTGAGGCTTAATTTTGAAAATCAGCGGGATGATCCAAATTGAACTATTTTGATGGAGATGGTTATGTCAAAATGGTATAATGTCTATTATACCCCTGATATAATTGACAAGTTATAAACCTAAACCTAATATGAAACTTTGTCACTCACAAAAAATGACAAACACAATTTTTTTCCGCTAGAAACACAAAAAAGCATTTTACCCGGCAAATCGCAAAAACAATAAAATTGCATTTTCCTCGCCAAAACTGAAAATATCGTTTTTTGCCAAAACAAAAAAATTCGTGTTTTTTCGCCAAAACCGAAAATCTCAAATTTCTACCATAACCAACAAATTGTTTTTCTGCCAAAAACCGAAAAATGTGTTTGCCTTATTTTCTACGTCATAAACTGTTCGTCAATCTGTTAGATTACAATCATCTTGACTCTGTAACTGTTCTCGATTTGTTTATTTCATTATTGTAATTTTGATTTATGTTCGTATTATTTTTACAAATATCATTTGAACCATTATAGTAAAATAAGGTTCCTACATCTAGGCCCCTCTTTGATAGAAATGTCCCCCGAGAATCGGCACTAGAAGGTTGACGATGGATAATCCTAAGCTTCTAAGGCTTGTGTAGATCCAACAAGAGAAATATTAAACCCAATGCCTGATACTATCGACGATCCAACAAGAAGATAGGCTGTGGAACCTTTGGATAAGTTTAGTGCAAAACCAATGAGGAGTATATTAAACTCAACACCTGAACTGTTTAAACACTAAAACAACACCTTTCAGTTGGTACAATGACACCACAAATGAGGATGAAATTCACTTGATAAGCTCGTTGATCTCGGAATCCACCAAATATCGAGTAGTTCCCGAAAGAAAAAACATGAGAATCTCTTTCACATGTTTCCAAAAATACTCACTCTAACTTTTATTTCTATTTCATGATCAATGGAGTCTTTATATAATAGGCAAAGATATACAAAGGCTTGCCATACAAAAGGACTAGTCAAACATAGAAACTAATAAATTATTAAACATAGAAGACTTGACCAAAAATGATGACTTGAATGAAGTTGCAAGTAGGCCTGGGCATTTTAACCTGTATCCGAGGACCCGACCCGGAACCGACCCGAAAATACAGGTTCGGGTCCAGAACCGGAACCGAGAATTTTACCCTATTGGGTCTAATGATGGAGGACCCGTAGGTAGCAGGTTCTGGTCCAGAACCGACCCGGGACCCGATCGGGTATTTTTGGAACCGAAGATTATTAGACTTAATGATTTTTTTGTGTGTGTTTTGAGAGGTAACTTGATCATGTTTTAAGTTTATTAGTTATGGTTACGGTAATTGCACTACTGCAGTTTCAGAATGTGTTTTTTTCGTTATGGGGTTTCAAAATTGCAGGTTTGAGGTTCGGGTAATGTTGCAGGTTAATGGGTACAAGTAGACACGAAACACATATTTAGACCCAAAAATATGTAGAAACGACCCGAAATATCAGGAACCGACTCGAAAACGGACCCGAAATACCTGGATCCGACCCGATACAATAAAGAACCGAAAAAATTTAGGTATATGCGGGTACGAGATAAGTGGACCCAAACCGACCCAGACCCGATAAGACCCGACCCGGAACCGACCCAAATTTTTTAAAGTACCTATATGGGTCTAAATCTCTAGGACCCGAAGGACCCGGACCCGAAAAGACCCGACCCGAACCCGACCCAAGGACCCGGATGCCCAGGCCTAGTTGAAAGGATTGGAACGAATGACTATTCGGATGGCCAAGTCCTTTTGCATGGTCGACAGTCGTTGAATTGCCGTCATATTGATATTCTATGCGAACATTACATTTATTTTCTTGTTGGATCTTTCTTATTTTTATTGACTATCTTTGATGCTTCCTATGATCACATGATACTCCCTTATTTAAAAATGATTTGTCTTTAAATCTTGCTCTCCGAAGAAAGAAAAACTCCAACACAAACTTTGCAAATGATTAAGCGTAATTGTAGAACAAAAAAAAAGAACTCTTTTTTTTTCTAGAAGATGAAAAGATAGAATGGTGGATGACAGAAGTAAATACCAAACCTTCAAGTGTGCTCTGATACCACATAATAGAAATCCCTCCCGCGAAATCGACACTCGAAGGTTGGTTATTGATAATCCTAAGCTTCTAAGGCTCGTGTAGATCTAACAAGAGGTATATTAAACCCAATGCCTGATATTATCGACGATCCAACAAGAAGATAGGCGGTGGAACCTTTGAATAAGTTCAGTGCAGAACCAATGAAAAGTATAACAAAGTCAGAATAATCAAACAAAATTGAGATACTCTGTTTTGTATAACACTAAAGAACACACTCTTCATGATTCTTCAACATTGTGATGGAGTTATATCTTGCTCAAGGTGTTGCATCTGAAATGTCAAATCGTCTTTGACTTTTTTTTACCTTGACTCAATGCATAGAAACAAAATTTAAAAGAGAAGGTAGCTCACGATTAAGAGAAAAGACTAGCAGAGGCTCACCTATTGCATTAAGATGGATATGCATAATTATGATTCTTGAACTTATGTTTTGATCATGACATTGTTTTGATCTGCATAATCAGTCAAACTAAAGAACTATGACAAATTCCTCAAGAGAAGTTGTAGTCTGGAACCAAGTTCTGACTTCTAGTATCTAGGAAAGAAAAACAAACAAACCACATATTCTGGATTTGACTGTTTATTGAAATTGTAAAGTGAATGAAATGAATCAAATGAGTTAAGAAAAATATCCATTTTTTTTACAATGAATATGCTTTTGTGAACCAAATTTTAGAGTGGTTGGTGAGTGTAAATGAATGAACTAAAAAATAACCAATTTGAAATAGGTGAGAAGAAAATTGATCTATCTTTTCTTTGGATGGATTAATTTGGAGGAATAAAACATATATCAATATTAAAATTATTATTTTTAAAATTATGTATATTTTAATAAACATTATATTTCTTTTAAATAATTTAACTAAATGTGTAACCAGTTGAGACTTAGATGTCTCTGTTTATTATTTGATTTTTCACCGGATAATAACAACAACAATTTATTTTTCTCCTCCATACACAATAATCATTAATTAATTTAAATTTTTTTTATTTTTCTTGTAAAAACTAATTAATGATACTACAAAGAAAAAAAGAGAAAAGAAAGGGAGAGTTAGTAAAATAACAAAGATTATTAGAAAAACGCATTTTATCTACCAACTATTGATATGCTCAATTTTATCATTTGAGTTACTTTTGTAATTTTAGAAGTGCAATGCAATATTTAGGGATCTAGTCTACAGATACTCTATGACTCATACAATAGACAATCAATTTCAGATTAAGATACACAATAAAGATGGCAATGCAGTAAATAAAGAAGTAATTAGAAGAGTTATAAACGTTTGGAAAAACGTTAGATCAAGAGGAATCAAACATAAAATCAGAATTGCAGTTAAATGAATATCAAAGGTTTAATTAAAAATCGTTCTTGAACTCAAAAATCAAAGAAATAATTAATAAAATCTTGTTGCAAAAACTATCTAATGTCTAATTATTAAAAATTCAACTTCGCTGCGAATTTAATCAATCCAGACAAGCAATAAAATCAAGTTTGTTTAGTTCATTAAATCCCTAATTCAATTGTCGATGCAAATAGGTATTAAGCTCATCAAAATTATTTTAGGAGAAAAATAACAATGTAGTGTCTACCAATTATCCTATGATCTAAATTTCAGGTTGTCAAACTAAATCTATAATTCAATTAGATGAAAAATTCTATAGATAATCCTCATAATTCACTATAGCAATTCATTAAAATCTAGAAATCTCTAAATCTAACTGGTGATATACTCAGACATAATAACAAAAACACAAAGCATGGTATGAATTGATATCATAGAATAAATCAAAACATCAATTCCAATCGATTTATCTGGTGGAGTTCTGATATTTTCTCCAAATCTCTAATAAAACTAAATTAAAGCTTCTACTCCATAATGGCTTCAAAAAACATAATATAGGTCCAAAACTCTAATTGGACACTTTTACAAATAAGGGAAAATTATGGGATAACTTATAATTCTCGAAACTTACATTAAACTCGTTAGTTTGCTTCAATGAAATGGGTGTTGTTCAACACCAGAGCTAGTGTCGATCGACACCAAACCATAATCTCGACAACTTCCTCCTCGCACATTAGACGCACCACTGTTCAGTAAAAAAATCATAACATTTATTCTAACCGATTGATTGACCTCAAACTGGTGGAATTTGAAAGCTAACTCAATTTTCTATCTTGTGTCAAAAGATGAGCTTTATTTATTGGTGGAAAGACCTCCATAAATTTTCTAAATTTCTAAAGCATATGCACAATTTTGCAGAGTTTGGTATCGAGCAACACCAAGGGGTGTCGACCGAAACTAGGGTAGTGTCGACCATAAGTGCTTTCAAGATGTTCGTTTCAGGTTTGTAATTTTTTGGGCTTCAAATCGCTATATAATCTTCAATGTTGTCCAAAATGTACCCAAACCAGAAATCCTCTAAAACGGGCTTGTATCATTATCAAAAGCCAGTAAAAACCATGATATATCAACTCTCCTAAACTTATCTTTTGCTTGTGCTCAAGCAAAAATAAGATTAACCTGTAAAAGAGGTTTGAAAACGCATGAACTCACCATTTCTTTTGAACCACCACTGTCACCTCCACAAAGACACATCAAATAAGTATCAAACTTAGAAAGTATTTCCACTCAGCTTAGCAACCTGACCATCCAGCCCACAGCTCGCCAGATACTATCTGACATAATTTCTACTGACCTCATTTAAGAGATTAAATATGTGCATGCTCCTTTTGGTAGTATCGATCAAATATCATATGGACTCTTACCTAATCTGGTTTATGAGAAAACATTTTTTTTCTCTGGTTCATTTCTTCTCTCTCTTCTCGTTTCACTCAGTTGATGTCTCCGTTTTTGAAGGGTATCATTTTATTTTTTTAATCGATTGAATTTTTGGATAGGCTTCCATGATTCAAGCACTAATGGTGGCTGCCACTAGCATCTATTTCACTTCTTTTTGAATTTGTAGAAGTTTAAGAATGGTGTGGAGAGTTGATTGAGTTTGAGTCACCTTTTCTTTGAAGGCAGTCATGAACTCAAGGAAATCAGACTTGACTTCCTGAGTGAGGTTCTCCAAGCCACAAACCCGCATCTCCATGTCCTGGCTCCGCTTGAGTGTGGCAGGACTGACTAGAAGGCTCTATGTTCTTGAATTGAACATTGCCAAGTCCATAAATGGTGCCCTTGCGTGTGTGTCCACGCTTAAAAGGACAGAAAAACAAAATAGCATTAGCACAGAGAACAATCAGTCATAAAAATGCAGTCTGATCTTGTTACAAGTTCAATACAAAAGTAAAAAGAAACAAAGATAATGAGCATGCGAGATTATTACCTTGATGTATTCTTGGTTTAGGAGAAGGCACATTGAATTTTCTAAGTTAAGCAAGTTTGGCCTTCTCCAGCTGGAGATCCATCTCGTATCATCTCTTCAAATGCTTGCTCAACCTCCAGAACCAGTGCCTCTGTTTGTTCGTCAATGAATATCCCATCTTTGTGAGTGTGAGTCATCCTCACAAGGTCAGTATATGAAGGTGGTTCCTCCAAACCTTCATCAATTATCTACAACAAAGGGAACAACATGAAGTTAGACATCTAGCAGTTAAATAAAGGAAAAATGCAAGTAAAAACAATCAAAAACTGACCATATGATACTCAATTCTTGAAAAGGTGTGTGGTCCTCCACCATGGACGTGCATCTTCTTCTCTGGAGGAACATAATTGCAAGAAGCAGCTGCTGATTCTCTCTTGGATATCGCCTCAGGTGTTTACCAATTCGCAAGGACTGTTTCCTAGTCCTTTTCAATGATGTATTTCGGTTGCTTGTTATCTCTCCTTTTCTGGCTTATGCGTCCGAAAATATTCCTTTCAGTCTGAAGCTTCCATTTCAAGCGGATTTCATCATGAAACTTGTCTTCCCAGTAGTATTGTTGCTACAAAAGAAGAGAAGTGATTAGAAGCAAAATATATACTTAAGAATGGGAATGGAAATGGTTCAGGATCACTTACAATGAATGAGTGCCACCAACTATTTCTCTTCTCCTCTGGAACCTTTATCCAGCTTTGCCACGGCCCCCATAAGTTTCCCTGCCATGTTGCTCTGATGAAAGCATGGACTACATGATCAACTCCCAACCTGCAAAGACAATATTAACCGTCAAACAAACATCAGATAAGAAGACTACAACATGTAACAACATCCATTAAATACACGGTTTAAGTTAATGATTGAATTAGACCTAACACTTAACTAAACAAGGTATCAGATTTAGAATAGACCTAACACTTAGCTAAGGTCATTAACAACACGTTAAGTAAGTGATATCACTTACCAAAATGCTCCATTGAACTTATCAGGATGGAGGTGTGTCTGGTTAATTCTGGATGGAGCACGTGGCAGAGCATCTTCTGTTCTCCTCGCACAGGATTAGTCATATTTCTTTTTAAAGTTCATTATACACAGTCATATATTATAAATTAATATGATACATTTTTATATAATACAATTTTACTACATAAAAACTTATATTATACATTCGTATATCTTACAAACATTAAGAAATTATATTATACATTCATATATCTTAATAACATTACAGAATCTGTACATTGCTGTTTTAACTCCTCTTCGGAAATGTATTTGTCACTGGGAGGAACAACCGGCGTCGAGTCATAATCTGACTCATCTTCCACAACATAAGATTCAATGGGTAACATTTCACTTTGTGCAACAACTTGGTTATGTGTATCTTCTTGTAACGCAGTAAGAGTAACTTCAGAAGTTTCTCAAACTCCTCTAGGCACAACTTTCGTACATGCCCACAATCGTTTTCTAATGTGCAACGAACCCGCGGATAAGAAATGAAACAAACATGATCAAAATTACCTGATAAGATAAATGGGTCAAATTTCTCGTACTGCCAGCGCGGAGACACATCAACGATTCCCGGTTTATGTTTTAGAATCCCCGATCTAAAATTGTATCAAACCACTTACACTTAAAAACAATGGCCTTAAGCCCAGAAGAACCAGAATATTCAACCATCATTATCTCCTCGATCAAACTATAATATTCAGTGTCAGTCATACCCCGTACTTGGACTCCGTAATGTTGGGTTCTGTTATCTCCATAAACAAAGTCGTCTTTTCTGACGGGGACCTGTTAAATTGAAACGCAGTGTTTCATTCAATCACATAAACAATACGAGATGCTTAAAACCCCCTTTATCAATGGCAGGGACAATCACGTTTCATCCCCAAATAAAAAAATAAGGTTCTTCTTCTTTTTCAAGAACCATCGAAGCTGATTTAAGTAAAAAAACTCTTTTGTTTCAATCCTAATTCTTTCTCTCATGTTCACTTTTTTGATAAATTCTAGGTAAACTTTAGAGTGTGAAAAAGTGGATAACCTAAGTTACTTAAATTTCAAAATTCATCATTTTGATAAATAAATGAATAGCAGAGAAAAAATATATTAGAAACAACAAAGTTTTTTGACATATTTCACCTTCGATGGTTCTTGAAAAGAAAGACAAATCCTAACTTCTTACTTGGGGATGAATTGTGATTGTAGTTGTGTTCTTGTTTAACAGGTCCCATTGAGAAAAAACGACTTTGTTTACAAAAGGTTAAAAACATTAAAAGTTTTATAGTTGAGGATTTAAGAACATAAAGTTTTAGTTGGAGGTTTTGCATCCGATTGAAAAATAGTCGGAGGTTGAAATCACTAAAATATTTGTTGATTGTAAACATCTCGTGTCGTTTATGCGATTATATGAAACGATGCGTTTCAATTTAACGCATATCCGTCAGAAAAGATGTTTTTTAACGGAGGGTTAACGACATTAACGGTTTAATAGTTGAGGGTTTAATAACATAAAATTTTAGTTGGAAATTTTCTATCCGATTTAAAAATATTTGGAGGTTCAAATCACTAAAACCCCAATTTTGTGTGTATAAATGATAAATTCACATTGATAGTCAAATTATATCAAAAACTTACATAGTGTTTCACCCGTTCTGCAAAGTGATTATCTTTGGCTATTTGTAGATCATTACCACATATATTTGGGTTGTTGTCCATCATAAACTTCTCAAACATCCTGGTCCGTAGTTGTTATAAAATGAGAATAACTTCCAATTGGCATTGTTGGAAATGTAACGTATAAAAAATTGGTTGAAATATCTTTCGTAAGGCTTAAATGCAGGACAATTGAGCATCAAAAGCGTATGTAGCACAAAGTAGTCATCCTCGTTTAGATACCTCTCTTCTAATTTCCACTAACTCGACCTTCATGGTAAAACATATTTGGCACATATGGATCATCGTATGTAAATTGAATATCTCGAGGTTGCAAAACTTGAGTGGGCACTTCCGGATTCCCAAAGTAGTGTGCATAAGCTATTGCAATCTCCTCATTAAGACATTGGAAAATAATGGAACCTGCAATATGTGCCTTATTTTTAACTTTTTCTTGAGATTGTAAATGTATCGTTCAAAATGATATATCCATCTCTATTGCACTGGATAACCTAGAGCAGCTTCATCTGGAAAATGCACTGCGAGATGTTCCATAACGTAAAAAAACAAAGGTAGATAAATCTTTTCCAAATTACAAAGTTTCACCGCAATGTTTTCATTTAAAATGAAAACATCTTCATTCTTTATTATTTATGCAGAGATATCCCGAAAGAAGAGTGCTATCTCTACACAAAAACTTTTTGAGTTAGTGGATCGTAACACTTATACAAATAATTTACCTGAAACTGCAATGTGGGCATTTTTGGGAAACAATTTCTTAAACGCAAATGGAAGAAGTCGTTGCATGATGATGTGGAATCATGACTTTTTAGATTGAAAGCTTTGAATTCGTCTCGTCTATACATCTACTAAACTTTGAAGCGTGCCCATCTGTAAATTTTATATCATCCTTCAACCATCACAAAATTCTTTTTTTTTTTCTTCTTTGGACAACCGAAATATCGGGACCGATATCGTTCCATCATCTTTGATACGTAACTCTTGCCTTCTCCACAGATAAGGTAAATTCATCCTAGACTTTGCATTATCTTTTGTATTTCTAGGAATATTAAGCATCGTGTTGGTAAGATTATCAAATAATTTTTTTCCAGCGTGAATGAAGTCCACGTTGTGGTGAAGAAGAAGGTTTTCCCAATACGGTAAATCCCAAAAGATACTCTTCTTCACCCAATTGTGATATTTTCCGTAGCCGTCTATGTTGCTCACATGTTTCTCTTGTCTATTTCCACCTTATTTAACTGTTTTCTGTACTCCTTCGATGTTGTTGATTCTTTCGTATAGAATTTCTTCCCCCGTCAACCATGGTGAAGGATCATCAATTATTGTCTTCCCCCCTTCGAAACGCTGGACATTTCTCCTGTAAGGATGCTCTTTAGGAAGAAACATTAGATGACTGTTAAACCAGCTATGCTTCCTTCCATGTTGCAACCAAAATGACTTTGTATCATCTAGACAATATGGACAAGCAACACGAGCAGGAGTCATCCAACCTGACATCATTACATACCAGACTGAGTGTGCTTAACCACTCATACCAACTAGATTAAATCCATCTCTTGCTAATCCTAGATATATGTTCTGACTTTCTGCAGGGAAATTAGGATCTACCTTTTTAAAATGCTTCCAAGCTGCTCCATCAGAAGAGTGATGCATTTCTACTTCGGGCGACTCATGCTCCGCGTGCCATCAAATTTTTGATGCTGTCACCTCAAGTTGGTACGACCGCTTCAGTCTCTTTGTAATATGCATGTAAAATATTCTTTGTTTTGGCTGCTTCCCTCTCTACGGTTCCGGTGATATCTATCTTTTCCACAAAACTGACACACTAACAAGTCTTGGTATTCCTTCCAAAATAATATGCAGTTATCCTCACAAATATCAATCTTCACAACAGGGAGACCAAGCACCTTTGTCAATTTATTCATCTCATAATATGATGCATGTGCTTTATTTGGTTTTACCAGAACATCTCTAAAAGTTTTTGATATCTCATTCAAATATGACTCCGATAAATTATGATCGGTTTTTACTTTCATTAAATGTGATGCCAAATATAATTGAGGAATACCTTCAACACAACCTTTGTATAATGGTTGATTGGTTGTTTCAAATGCTTGAAACACGCTATCTTCATATTGCTCTTCATTGGGTGCTTCCATCACATTCTCCAATACATGAGTTTATCCAATGTCTCCTCCCATAACATCAGGAAAGTTCTCCTGATATGTCTCTTATTCTGTATGCAGTGTCTCTTCTCCCATAAATTAACTTCTCGTTGATGATTTGCAAACATCAAAGTAGTTTTCTCCATGGCGTGACCATAAATAATAATGACTCTTGAACCCGACTAGGTAAAGATGGCGATATACAGTTTTCATGTCACGTTGTTTTAGGTTTTGATATTTTGCACAAGGACATAACATGGGTTTCCCTTTATAGAAAACCACAAAAAATCCTACGAAATTATTTAGTAGCTTACTTTCTTGTTTTATTACTGCCACTTGCGCATGAATTGTCTGGTGGGTCGTTTTTTCGGTGCTTTGCTATGAATTTGATACACTTTCCTAACCGTAGCTAAGTTTTTCCATTATTTAAAAAAACATTTACCCACGAAAAAATCGAAGCATTTCGTAGCTTATTAACACACGAATTAATACATTTTTCAATCGTAGCAAGTTGCCACGTTTTGTTCGTTGCAGTTTTTTGCCACGTTTTGGTTTCGTAGAAAAAACGTAGCAAAGTTTGCTATGATTTAACTATGTTTTGCCACATTTCCTCTTTTGTAGCATAACCGTGGCAAGTTTTTTTTTTCTTTTTCTACGAAATTACCGTAGCACTTTCGTTGCTATATGTTTTTTTTAGTAGTGTAAGACTCAGTCTCTCAATGATGTCATTAGACAAGATGCTAAATGAAGATCCAGTATCACATAGGGCATTAGAAAACCATACTCTTGATATGGTGCAAGGAACCGAAAACCCCAGGATCTATGAGCCTTGCTAGTTTCTTGACTTTGTAGATGCATTTATGACTTCATCAAACAATACTTTTACCTCTTCCTCAGCTTCTCTGGAGTTCCTATAGAACTGAGCTAAGCAAAATTTGTTACAAGCATCTTCAAAGGATGCCCCTGTAGGTACCCTCTTCCTTCTATTGTGGTAATCAACCAGTTCTAGTGCGTTAATATGCTATTACATATGCTTTGTTATCTTAGGATATACGACCTTTGGCTTGTTAACCCTATACTCAACCAATTTTAGTGTTGAAGAGAGTGCAAATTCTGACCGTGTAGGGTGTTGACTGACAGGGTATGATATTTATCACTTTTA
>CAJHQP010003901.1:0-61212 GCA_905132765.1 Moricandia arvensis | reverse complement strand
TGTGGTAAAACGCACGTAAATGCAGTAAGCTTTAAGTCTTAAACATTTATTCTTGTTCAAGTCTTAACATTCATGTCGTGTTCCAAGTCTAAACCGTCTTACTCTCGCACATGACGCATAGATTTGGTTTGTTTTAGATATTCTTCTACTATATGCTTAAGAGTTTACCCAAATGTGCTTAGAGGATGCGATGCGTGCACGTTTGAATACTTTAATAAATGGTTACGTTTATATATCTGTTGCTTACTTCTCACTTGCTACTCTCTTGACTAATACGCAGTAACCGCTAATAGCTCCAAAATTGAATTATGTTATATTTCTACTCTACTGTTCTGTTTTCTCTCTCTGTTAATATCCAGAACATCTGCGTGACCTTCCACTCCAGTTTCTATACTGGTCAAGCCAAGAGGAAGAAGACATACGTAACGTGGAGTGAACTTTTATCGATCCACTTCATTTAATAAACAGGGATCAAACTTTTCCACCACTGATACTCCTTTTGGAATTCTTCTTAGTTACTACTTTGTGTTGGGTTTGTCTTGCTATTGGAAAACATCTTTCACATGATGAGTCAAGAGTGATGACTTGTCTTGTTCTGCTTTGTTGGTTTGTTTGCCATTTAATAACATCTGCACATTATGAGTCCAAATTATGATTGCAACATCTTTTTCTGAATCTCTTATTTCCCATGAGCTGTTGTCTCATGCACGTTTATTTCAATAGGAAGTGATCACGTGAATCAGCTAAAATCTGTCGTAGGCTTGTCAGCATTACAATTGAAAGAATATATTTTAACTACTATACAAGATTTTATATATGATAACGTCTACTAAGTGTTAGAACATGCATGTATGTATGGTTACTGTTTAATAGTGTGGTTAAGGCGTTAATTAGTATGCGTTTCTTAATTAATGCTGTTATATCTCAAGAATATGCAAATAAACGCAATCCCACTATTACACATAGATATTAAATATGTTTTGTTCTTACTATTTATATTAAATAAACGAAATTGGTATCATTACTGATTGGTTCATACACACACAGAGTCCGTGCTTCAAAGTGTTACCAATGTGTATTAAGCCCCAATAATATATAGTTTTTAGGGGATTCAAGATTTTAGAAAAATAGTTAGTGACATATCCAGTTATGTGGTTTAAATTTGCCATTCTATTATTCAACCCAAGTTCAATTTTAATTTATTTAGACGTTTCTAATACGAATTCATATTTACTTTATGTATTTATAAAAAAGGATAAAAGGTGTGGTTATTTGTATATATTTATTTCTATATAGTTCGAGGTATTCTACATACAATCTTTATATCGATCTAATTCTCAGCGAGCACACGTACTATCTTGGTCTCTATTATGTACTATGATCAACATGCGTCTCTTATTATTTCATCATCAGTTCATACGCTATCTTCAAGTTTTTTATTAAGATGTGTTATTTTCTTTCTTTATAATATTATTCCTCATCAGCGATTGTTTATGTAGTTGTTGTTAAAGTGATGAATTTCTAAAAATCTTCTAGATTTGGTGTAAAGAGATGTTATTGAGGGAGAGGAATAAATTATTGTTTCTTAGTTTCTAGGTTATTGGTATATTGCATTTTCAATATATATTATATACTTTAATAAGAAAAAATTATAAAAGGATCTATATGTTTTATATTTACCTCAGCCCATTAAGACCTTCATTGCATCCGTAGTATGCTGATTAGTTCCTTTGCGTGCAGACTAAATGACTTGTCTCTCCACACTCATATTGAGCTATATTTAGTAGTATATAGCAGATGCAAGAGTCTAAAGAAAGATGACCATTAATATAAAATATAGTTTATCTATCATGATTTGTCCATCTGGTTATACAATACAGATCATTTAACAATGGTTTTCTGCATAACAAGTATTTTATAGGTAATGGTGAGAAAAATATTGAATTCAGAATCGATGCTACAGCAAGCATGGTACTATATATATGATTATAATAATACTGTACGTACAGTGGTATGTATCTCGCCTATATCTCAACTTCCCCAAATTGATACACTCTTTTGTAATCGTTAAAATACAAGAATTATGTGTATAAGAGTGAACCTATGCATTGGTTTAATAATTGTACAATTGTATCAACTAACTGAGTTTTAAGTTCATCGAGTTCTGCTGCAGCGGCGTAGTCGCGACAGAGAAAGACCTACGGGGCTTGAGTGTGATAATGCGGGTACGACAAAATCGTACTGGCTGGGTATAAATATTAAGGTTACCTATCCACATAGCAATACAACACTTGATGATTTCTGTCTTTCATCTTTAGACAATATGGAAATATAATTCTTATATATATAGTATATATATAATATTATTTGTGGTTTGGTTGTTTTTTTTGTTTTGGGTTTTGGGTGTGGTGTTTTTGTTTTGTGTTTGGTTTTGTTGTGTAATAATATAGTTATATTATTTTATTTATGATATAGCTGTTTTATTTTTTAGTTTCAATTTATACTCTTGCTTAAGTTTATTTTTATTTTAGGGTTATTACAAACTTCATGATTTAAAATATACACCGATATCATGTAAAAACATACATAAATATATCATACTTTTAAATTTTTGGATATCCTTTGTTGATAGTAGAGAATTACTCGTGTGCATTGTGAATAATATACATGCAAACATTTTTATCATTTATAAATATATATATCAGTATGATATTTTAATACTCAATTGGTCCTTGCTAGGCAATCCTTACTGTACCCCTATCGCGCTTACGTTAAGTCTAATGGAGAAGTAAAAACTGATACACATCAGCTCACAAGGTTCTGATGGATACAATTCATCAAATATAAAAAATATTGTTGAATCGCTTGAGAAACTCACCAAGCTCGAAAGAATTAGAGGGGTAGGATGAGAGATATCAGTATGTGACATGGACATTAGTCTTCAACACACTATATAAGTGTAGCTGAAAATCAATGGATCACAATATAATGAAGTTAAAGAAGTTATGGAGGATGGTTAGCACTGGAGAGATATTCATATGTCATTGACATAAGTCTTCAACACACACTATCATATTACGAGCATGACCGATTCAAGAACTCAGGGAATTTATCACAAAATGGAGACAGAGATGAACCTAAAATGGACTGGTGAGATCAAAATCCGCCTGAATCGAGCAATACAAAATCACAATTTTTGATTTTGATTTGAATCATAATTTCAGGCTCAGATTTAAAAAATATCTTATTTTAGATGATCTATTTAGATTCAGTTGAGTTCCTGAGTAATATACAAGTATTGACTACACACATAAGATCGATTTAGATATCATGTCGGATTCAATTCAATTTGGTATGTTTGATTCAGAGTTTTGGAGTTCAATACGATATATTTTGTATGAGTTCGCGTTTATGAATTTCCTCCGGTTCAAGTTCTTGGCCCCACTTTACCAGCTGAGAATGCGATGGAGATAATGATATCCAGAAGAGACTATATAAGTGAAGAAATGTAGTGAAAATCTTAATACATCTCCTTTCAGTAAGTTCACGCGCTACAATAGATAGATCAAGGATTATTGCAATTAATCAAACTAGAATTATAAACGGGAAAATGCACACCATTTACGTATCACTGGACCATCACGCCACCAACATGCTGCCCAGTCCAAAAGTGTGGAGCATCAGCTCATGCAAGCGCGATGAAGCTTTGTTCAACTCAGGAAGCCAAAGTTTTACCTTTCTGGTCTTTAGTCTAAGTCTTTCAATGCATCTGTGGTCCTGACCCAGAGTAGGCGCCCTTCTCATCATCCTAGCATAAGTACAAGATCCGTTGAAGTCAATAGTACGAATAACATCTGCACGTGCACTCCACTTCGTTGATCATGATCCTGAGCTCGCTTCGGTCTGTCCAGGCCGTAGGCACTCATCACGCAACCAAGCTCCTTGCGCTTATACGACCTGCCAAAATATAATCAAAAATGTTTGGTGTTATTGAACAGAAAACTAAAGAGGAAAGGGATTAAACATACATACCATCATTATACTTGTCGTATACTTTAAAGAGGTCCCTGAACTTGGGGATATGATCTTCGATGAGCTCATTATAGCTTCTCTTTTTCTCTGCCTCTTCTCTAAAACTTTGTTGTGTTATGAACATGGGACATGATGCGTTTTTATATGACCCGAGACTGTTTTTGAATTCGATTGTGGATTTTAATAACATAAATACCACAATCAAATTGAAGTTAAAAATTTTAAGCACCAGCACCAAGGTTGGCAAATGAGACATAATGGATCACACGTTCATTTGTTTAACAATTATTAGACGGTGCTTATCAGTAAGCTATGTTAGTGCAAGAGCAGTTTGCAGTTTAATAGGCAAAATCGTCTCAAGTTTGGCTGGCCTATAAAAACATCTTGGGATGTTACGTACTGCTCACACTTGTAACATTACATCTAATTATATCATGGCCACAAGGCAAAGTGGCGCAAGAATGGATCATTGTTTAGTTTTACGGACTTGCCAACTCAAAATCAATCGGTGATTAAATATATTAACAATAATCATTTATATATTACTTAATTATTTTTACAACTACCGATGTGAGACTTAGTTTCATTCATTAATATTTCTTCTCACGCTCATGTGTAGACAACTGTGGGAATAACATCTACGGAGTGGTCAACATCGATGACTCTGATACCATGTTAAGTTTTCTGAGTTTCCAAATTAAAATCAATTGTTATAAATGGATTGACCATAACCTTTTATATATTAATTAATTATTTTTTCAACTACCAATGTGAGACTTAGTTTCATTCTTTAGTAAATCATCAAAGTACACTTAGTTCACAAGAACTTAAGTCTGATGCATCATTTGGGGCTTCATACACTAATAGCATGATTAAAGGGAGTCCTTCTTAAGGGGCTTCTTGGGGGGGGGGGGGGGGGGAGGGGGAGGGGGAGGGAGTTAAAACAATAAGAACCACTCTCAAACTCCTAAATCTATTTGCTCCTTCTTTAGAGGGCTATTTGCGGGCCCCACTGACACGTGGGGCCCGTGAGCAGTGCAAAAACTACTTTCTTAAAACTACTAAATAAGAACCGTTTTTAGAGGGTTTTTTACACTGTTTGCGGGCCCCACTGACACGTGGCGACTCGCAATTGGTTCGTTTTTGATTTTTTTAAAAAAAAAATCAGCAAAAAGAAAGAAAAAAAAAAGAAAAATAGGAACCCCATGTCGGGTTCCAGGTTAATGATGTCCTAAGAACCTACTTTTGATGGTTCTTGCACTATTCGCTGACCCTACTAACATGTGGCAGCCCGCTTTTGGTTCGTTTTTATTTTTTTAAATAAGACAAAAAAAAAATCTCAAATGGGGTTCTTAGAGTTCAACCCTAGCATCCCATTTGGGGTGATTCTTTTTTTTTTTTTTTTTACTTTAAAAAAAAATTAAAACGAAACAATGACGGGCCGCCACGTGTCGGTGGGACCCGTGAACAGTACAAAAGTTGGTGCTTAATTAGGATGTTTAGTGGTGGTGCTTATGGTTTGGTGGGCCCACCCATCAAGCACCCCCTTTAATGTGCTCTTAGGTTAATCATGCTCTATGATGCATTCAATAAAAGGGAAAAAATACACATTTGTCTTTTGCATAAAGACTTAGGGCATGCATGTAACTCACAGGACATAAGCAAGATCCACTGTAATCCACATTTACAAGTAACAAGTAATGAGTCCACCACGACCTAATCCAAGACCGATCGTCGAGTATTCACTAAGTTGTATTTCGAATTGCTTTTAGATTTTTTTTATTCACATTGCAGAAGCTATATATTGCTCAAAATTTAATCAAAAGTAACTTCGATTTGCTAATTTACTTGGTTCTGGATTTCATGTATAGATTAATCAAAACATATATATGAAAATAATGATGTTGTGTGTTTTCAAGTAGATACCAAAATATGTGATTTAAATTATTTAATTATGGACTATAACTGGTATTTAAAACTGACAACAACATGCATCAGTAGCACAGACGCCAATAGTAATAACCATGATCTCTACAAAACACAATGCAGGCGCCTCCTCCACCACGACATATACTTAAATTACGGAAACATTGACGATCCATCTGCTTTACTCCATAACCTATTTTATGAAATAAATATTACTAATCCAATATGTATATAATTTTCATTAAAAAGGACAAAATCTATTTCGTAATTATAAATAAAGAATAAACCAATACCTGGAATATTTGAAGTAGTTGGTCGACAATGAACAGAAGATACAATGAAGAGGATAGTAAATACAAATGCGACTACATATTTTATGTTGATAGCCATTTTTGTAATAATCTCCTAACTCTTTTTTTTTGTTTTGTCTTTTGTGTTTGGATTGATTATATATATAGTGAGACAATTATATGTAACGCAAACTGTTTTTTTCAGTGGTCAGAGTTTTATAAAGAACAAAATCTTTCATTTTTAAAACTCTAACAGCTCGGTCAACATATATATATTGTTCCTTTTAAGAAGGAACAATATATGAAGTCGAATCATATATATTAAATATGTATATGTTAAAAGATCAGAGTTTTAAAAGGAGAATATCTTTTCACTGCTCAGAGTTAACAGTATATGTTAAGTCGAATCAACATATTTTTTTTTGCGCCGAATCTATGTTAAGTTACAAAAAAATAGGTTGACAATATGCCATTACATTCGGCACAAAAAGCATACCAAATATACACCGGATGATTTTTTTGCCAGATTAGGGTTGAACACTGATGATATGATCATTAAAAACATTGATGTTATAGTAGTTATTCTCTTATTCGTATTAAAATATTCTTTTTGCTTCAAATTAAGTGTTGTTTTCAAGTTTATTTTTTTATATAGGAATTTTTCATTTATAATTGTAGTTTTATATTCTCAGTGTTTGCTAAATTTCTAGTTGTATTGTATACATGTTCCTTTAGTTTACTAATTAGTAAAATCAATATGATCATATACTTAGTTACTTGCTAAAGACAAAACAAAAGGTTAATTGTTCTTTTTGAAATATGTACAAAGAACATAAAATAACAATTATAATAGAAGTATGTGATTTGTTACCCCGTTAAGTTTTGAAACATAATTTTGTAAATTCTTATGGTGTTGTAGCTCCAAAAAAAGATTAGTTGATAAAGAGACGTGACTTGCGAAGGAAGTAAATGAAATTAGGGTTTTTGGAAGATTGCGAGAAATCAGGAAGAAAAAGGTAAAAATTTACAATGTCTGAACCAAGCTTGATGACTTGTCCTGTCTCTTTAATCTTTCAGAAATTTCATTGCAGAGGGAGACTAGTCATTGGTGCATCTTCGCTTCTTGTGACTACAGCTATGATTGGAGCTCCTGCTCTCACTTTCTGCATTCTAATGGCTTTCTTGATCGCTGACATGATATCCTCTGTTCCACTCACATGTCTTAATGGGATCACTTTTGGATCACTATCTTGGTAACAAAAAAGCATTATCAAGTTATCAACCTTTTGTTTCTTTGTAAGCTATGCTTCCCCTTTCTGCATATTCAAGCCTCTTTTATAACAAGATTTCACATTTCTCTTCTAATAGTCAACGAGATAGGCCAACAAATTATTTGTGTTTCTTGATTGTCCCTTATTCTCTTTTTCTTGATAAATCTTATTGGCTATATGGTCAGTCTCACGAAAAACGCATTTAGTGTCTCAGAATTGACTAACCACTCTTGATCCGAATTAAAATATCTTCCACCTAATATATTAAAGATGGACTGATCATTTGTTATAACTCACCGTGTTAATCATATAAGCCAAAACCCAAAACCAGACTAACTAAACAGGGATAACTTAGTTCCAAAAAGGAATCAAACTCAAAATGATGGATTTACACTAAACTCCAAGAAATTACTACCATGCTACGTACTAAGGCTTAGTTATGTCCTTCACTCATAAAGATACACTATATCATAAAAAAACGTACGCCGAAACAGAATCAAAATGTTTGGTGTTAGTAAGACCTAAAAGAGGAAAGGGATTAAACATAATATACCATCACCGTACGTGTCTTTATACGTTAAAGACGTCCTTGAACTTGGATCTGATCTTCGTTGTGCTGTTCCACCATAGCTTCTCTTTTTTCTCTTCTCCTTTCTAAAAGTTTGTTGTGTTATGAACATTGGACTGGATTTGACTTTTGCATAAAGACTAAGGCATGTATGTAAATCACAGGATATAATCAAGATCCATAGTAAATCTGCGCTAACAATTAAAAAGTAACTAGATTTTAACCCGTGGTAAAGCGCAGATGATTTTTTAATGAAAATTTATATAATTTTTTTATTTAAAGTAAATTTGGGCATAAAATATATAACCTCAACTTTAAACCGAACTCAAATAAAAAAATCTGATCCGTACATACCTAATCCAAAATGTCAGAAATACCATAATGGATCTTGTAGGGTGATATAAAAGATATACGAACCTGAAGTGTTATTAGCCGAACCCGAATAGGTAACCCAAAAGCTGAACAACCCGAAAAAAATCCAAAAAGCTGGTTTGAATGTCTAAATAATCACAAATACAAATATTTACTTCAAATATTCAGTTCAAATTTTTGAAATGATACTTAAAAGTACTTATTAAGTTTTAAATAAGTACTTTAAATATTCAATTTTATATAAATAAGTATTAACTTCTTGTGTTTTGCTTTTAAATTTTGGATTTAACTTTGGATATATCTAAACCGAACCAATATAACCCAAATATGAATGAGATATGGTTACTTTATAAATTTTAGGATGTAGTACAAATTCGAACCAAAACCAATAGGTTATATTTGAATCTAATCCGAACTTACAAATTTACCAAAATAAAACCTATGATATTATATAAATTAGAACCAAAGTTCAAAATATCTAACATGTACTCCAAAGCCCAAGCCTAACTTAAAATATGTTATATATAATTCAATTAGTTTTATTTTTGATAAAGATTTTACATGTTTGTTGGAATAGTCAATAAAACCTATACTCATAAAAATATCAATAATGTTCTATTATATCATTAAATATTCATAATAACTAATTATAATATTTATCAAATATTATATATATATATATAAATATAGTATATATATATATATATATGTGTGTGTGTATATATATATCTAATTTAATACTCTATCTATAAGAGATATTATGTATTTGGTGAAAGTTTTGAAAATTTATTTCTTGCATTTGAGGTTAAATACAATTTCATATTTATACGGATTTGTAGGCATATATAATTCTTTTTTTATATTAGTAAATAAATATAATTGATTAGTTATTCAAATTTAGTGTTAATATAAACTGAATTGATTATTTTTTTAAAACAATAAATTTGTTATTTAGTTCCTTAATTGTAGGCTAGTGTATATATTTAATAATAATTAAGTTAGCTAAAAGTAAAAAAATAAGAAAGTTAGTTAAATGCAATGGTCCAACCTAAACTATTTATAAGTAAAAAAAATAGACTCTATTTTAATAAAGTAGACTAGATTTTGACCCGCACGATTAATTGTAAATTTTGAAAATATGTTAATGTACCAATTTAGTAATTTTCATATTTCATTCATATATTACTTCCATTTTAATATAATATAGATTATACTCAATAAATCTCTAAAAATAGCATAGAATTTCTTATATAATAAATTTTTATTCAATTTTAATTTATAATAATATTATATTACTAATTACTAAATTAATCAATGCATTCATGTAGAAATATTTAAAAATCTTAGTAATATCTTATTAGATTTTTTACAACAGATTTCGTGATAATTGATTTATTATTAATATCCTGATAATTATTAAAAATATTTAAAAATGTTTTATATTTAATAGATTAGTGTAAATAATTAAATATGTGTAATTGCTGAAATTGACCGATAGATTTAGTATGATTTTTTTATGGTAGATAAAAATTGTACTTCTCTTTTAATAGAGAAGATGATTCACCATGGCCTAATCCAAGACCAATCATCAAGTATTCGCTAAGTTGTATTTGGAATTGCTTTGAGATTTTAATTATTCACATTGCAGAAGCTATATATTGCTCAAAATTTAATCAAAAGTAACTTCGATTTGCTAATTTACTTGGTTTTAGATTTCATGTATAGATTAATCAAAACATATATGAAAATAATGATGTTGTGTTTTTTTCAAGTAGATACCAAAATATTTAAATTAAATTATTTTATTATGGACTTTAACTGGTATTCAAAACTGACAACAACATGCATCAGGAGCACAGACGCCATAGTAATAACCATGATCTCTACAAAACACAATGCAGGCGGCTGCTCCTCCACCACGACATATACTTAAATTACGGAAACATTGACGATCCATCTGTTTTACTCCATAACCTATTTTATGAAATAAATATTACTAATCCAATTTGTATATAATTTTCATTAAAAGGGACAAAATCTTATTTCGTAATTATAAAATGAAGAATAAACCAATACCTGGATTATTTGAAGTAGTTGGTGTACAATGAACGGAAGACACGATGAAGAGGATAGAAAAGACAAATGCGACTACAAATTTTATGGTGATAGCCATTTTTATAATAGTCTCCTAACTCTTTTTGTTTTGTTTTGTCTTTTGTGTTTGGATTGATTATATATATAGTGAGACAATTATATGTAACTCAAAATGTATTTTCACTGGTCAGAGTTTTATAAAGAACAAAATCTTTCATATTAAAACTCTGACAGATTGGTCAACATATTACCTTTTGTTCCTTATAAAAGAACAATATATGAAGCCGAATCATATATATTAAGTCGAATGTATATAAAATCTATTCTATTAAAATAGAAGTCATGATTCATTTATATGTGATCTTTTTGGACCATCACTAGAAAATTTAACTACATATATTTCATTAAACTAATAATAAAATCTTTATAACTACTTTAATCTAATATTTTTTATTTTAAATATAAATATGTATTTAAAAAATCTAACATATTTGTTGAAAAGATTTTAGGAAGATTTTAAGATTCAAAAAATTATATAAATATCACTAATTTTGAATTAGTAATGAAATATAATTATACATTAATACATAAAATAAAAATTCTACCATTTTCATATATTTTATAATCATAATATATCATATTAAAATAAAACTATTATGTTGAAGTAAATATTATAAAATTATATTAAATTTATAAATTACTCTATTTTATTTTCATAAATTGAAAGTATTAATGTGTAAAATATAATATATTGGCAGAACGGGTTAAAATTAATAACTATATAATAATTTAAAAAAATTAACATATTATACTTTTATATATATATATATAAAATTATATTATCTAAATAAACATAAAAAAAATTCTAAACGGTAATTCAACTTTAAATCCGGATCATAATTATAATAAAATTAAACATAAAATAATTTTCAATTATAATTTTTCATGCATATGTTAATTTATTTAATAATCAAATGCAAATTCAATAATATAAATACATAATAAGAAATGATTAAAACAATTGATATTAAGATGTAACTATAAAACGGTTGTGTTTGTAATATTTATATAAATATTTAAATATATAATTAACGTCACTAATGATGTAAAATAAATATATATATATAAATGAAATTAAAATCTGTGCAGTTGCGCGGATCAAAATCTAGTTATATGTTAAAAGATCAGCGTTTTAAAAGGATAGTATCTTTTCATGGTCAGAGTTTCATGGTCAGGTCAAATCAATTTTTTTACTCCAGAATTTATACTTTTAAAATAGCATTCATGAATTCGTTTATGTGTATTTTTTAGTTGAGCATTCCCTTAAAAATTTATAAATGTATTTTCTTAAAATTAATAATATAAAATCTGTGTAACTATTTTAATCATGATATATTTTGATATCTTATCATTTTAAATATTAATATATATATATATATATATATATATTTAAAAAATTGTTGAAAAAGGATTTTAACAAAATCTCAATTATAAAATTTTCTGTAAATAAATTCATTACTTCCGTAATTAATAACAAAATATTATTATACATTAATATATATTTAATTCTCATTTATTTAATTAAAATAAATATTCTCATATATTTTTATATTAAATTGAATATATTAGCAAAATGGGTTAACACACTAAATTATATTAGATATGTAGAAAAATTAACATATATGAAACTTTTATATATATAAGAATATTTTATCTAAAATGACTAAGCATAAAAGTGCTAAAATGTAATTTAAAATTTTAAAATGCAGGTAAGAAAACATAAGTTTTTTTTTTAGCACAAACTTACGTTCATTCAAAGAGGATGGATAATTCCATTTTGCTTTTGTATTGAAGAAAGCATAAGCTAATTTAAAAAAAATGTTGCTTCATGCATATATTGATTCATTTAATATTCAAATGAAAATTCAAAAAAAAATAATAATAAAAGGGATAAATATGTGTTACAGTTTGAAACAAGCGATTAATTACGACATGTAAGCTATAACATGATTGTATTTGAAATATTTAACTATATGAAGAGACATGGCTTGCGAAGGAAGTAATGAAATTAGGGTTTTTGGAAGATTGCGAGGAATCAGGAGAAACAGGTAGAAAATTGGTTGATGACTTGTCCTGTCTCTTTAATCTTTCAGAAATTTTTTTGCAGAGGGAGACTAGTCACTGGTCCAGATGCATCTTCGCTTCTTGTGACTACAGCTATGATTGGAGCTCCTGCTCTCACTTTCTGCATCCAAATGGCTTTCTTGATCGCTGACATGATATCCTCTGTTCCACTCACTTGTCTTAATGGGATCACTTTTGGATCACTATCTTGGTAACAAAAAAGCATTACCAAGTTATCAACCTTTGTCTCCTTGTAAGATATGTTTCCCCTTTCTGCATATTCAAGCATCTTCTATAACATGATTTCACATTTCTCTTCTAAGCATCACCGAGATAGGTCAACAAATTACTTGTGTAAAGTACTCATCTTTACAATACTCAATTACAATAATAATAATAGAGAATCACTCTGGAGATAATGGAAAGGAACAGAACATTGACAAAGAAGGTAAACACAGAATCTAATCATCCATTTCGGAGATCATGTACAAAAACAGACAAAGTCCAAACTATTCAGACTTGGCAAAACCGAAGGATACGTCTCATCTTGAAGCTTTCCAGTCTCGGACAGGTTAAAGCAGAGAGCACCTGAAAGAATGTTCAAAAGGAATCCAATGTTTATACATAAAGGACCTCTTGAATAAAAGCTTAGCCTGAAGTTTCAATTTCTTTTCCATGATCTTCTGAAAGATTCCTCTTCAATCTTCTCAACCATATCCCGTAATCTAGTGGATATGGTGTCCCACATAGACTGTCAACGTAGTCAGAAAACGCTTTCAAAATGGTTGAGACATCACCTAGCTTCTGCTGAATCAACCTCTTGGACCAAGAGGTCTCTCTCCATTGAAGAGCTCCTTCAACTGAATCCAATTCAGGCAATTCTCCAAAACAGAAATAAAGCATGTAAATCAAGCTCTCTGCATCTGAGGCAGCACAAAGCTTCCCTTCCTGGAGTGCGTATGTCGAGGAGAAGTGAAGATTCATAGCAGGTCTATCTCTATCCTCAAGCACTGCATGACCCCAACCTATTAGGACAAAGTAAGGTTGTCTTACACCTGAAGTGACATAGACTATGTTCTCTGGACGGATGTCACCGTGGCGGATTCCAGCTGAAGAGGAGGAAGAAAGTGCAGATAAGCAGTCATGGCAACATCTAATAGCTTCTTCTGGACCAAACCGGCCCTCGTTTACCATATCAGATACTGTCTCGCCAACGGGAGTGGTCACAAGAATGGGAGTTCCACACCAAGGATGATCACAACGTCCACCTGAGCTTGGTTTTTGACATTGGCCTGGGTGAATGATCCGACCAGAACCATGGAGTTGCGGCAAGTATTTGCTAGAAAGTCCTCTCTGTTTCATAATACTTAGTATTTTAGTTTGCCTCTGTACCTGATACCACAAGTTCATGTCTTCCCAAGCTGGCTCAAGCTGTGAAGGAGGAGAACCAACGTACAGAAACACAGACTTCCCTGCGTCATCCACTGGTGATGCGATATGGTAAGGAAGTGTACCGTTAGTCAACACTTGGTCAATCTGATATCCTTTTTGATAGTTTGAATCCTCCAACCACAGAACCGATCCAACTTCCAGTTTCATCACCGGTTCAGGCTCGATTTTGGTTGATTCTTCATGAACTTCCACAATTTCAGGTGACATGGTCTTTGCTGGAACATAAACATACCATTTTCACTAAGACCAGTATCCCCTAACTGCCTCTCCTGTCGTCTTGAGTGAACACGAGAACTATGGTCAGCAGCTAAGTCTTCAATGGAGTGCCTAGGTGGCCCAAAATACTGCATAATACTATGGTAAGTAGCGAAAACTACTTGCAAAGCACCAATGTCTCTCCAGTTAGCATTCCCAAGCTTGTTCCATATCCTATCAATGGGAGACACAGAGATCTTGGAATGGTTCTTTATCCACTCCGCAGCGCAGTCATAAACGTTATTAACATCAAAATCAAGCTTATTCACATCCCCTTCCACTTTCACAACTCCCCCATATTGCAAATCAACCAAAAGAATGAAGACACAGTTTGAGCTTTGAGAAAAATCTAACCGGCTCACACTTCTTGATATAAGTACATGAAGAGCATAGAAAAGAGCTTCCCCTAAGACAGGCAACGAAGGCTCCAAGGCAAAGCTACCAACTTCAGGTCTTAGAAGAGCAAGTTCAAGAACATGATCCCACTTCCCGTGGGGATGCCGCGGATTCTTCAACAAAACACCAGTTGCAGAAAGAGCATCAAGCTTCCCAAGAGCTAAAGCTTTCTCAGCCTGATAAAACTTCATATTCTCACTAAACAAACACCCAACAGAGAAAGGAACAGGCTCGTCCTCCTGACTCCAAAACGCCTCCCAAAGGCTCTTAACCGTCGCGTGCAAGAAATCCTCTACAGCTAGATAAGCATTGGCCTCCACGGAAGTGGAAGTTGAAGCGTATACAGCGTTTGGCATTCGAGTTAGCTGCTGAAAGGAAACACCTTCCAATGCGTAGTCGAATTTTTGCAGCTCAACAAGCTCGAAAGGAGGTTCAAAGACCGGCTTATCATCGTTCTCTAATACTAAACCAAACCAATCATGGAGCTTCTCATGAAACGTTCACAGTTGGTGAACCTGGTGAGGAAGTCTCGTCGTATACGAGACCTGCTTCCAGATGAAACGCTTGAACGCTTTGTAGTTGTACCAGACCCGATAGATTCAAGGTCTGGAGATGATTTAACTGTAAGAAAAGAGGAAACTTTTAAATCAAAATCATTACAGAACATGCCACTGTCTTTGCATAGCTTCAATCTTAGAACAATCAAAAGCTTTCAAATTGAAGTCAATGGACGTGGATTCGATTCATATTCAGTTCTCTTTTTTTAAGTGTTATCAAATCATTACAGAACATGACACTGTCTTTGCATAGCTTCGGTCTTAAAACAGAGGAATCTAAAGCAGAGAGTGACAATGAACAATAAAAAGCTTTCAAACTGAAGTCAATTCGATTCGTATTCAGTTCTCTATCACTAAGCTATCGATTCAGTGAGATCAGATACTTCGGGTTTGAAAGGATTTGATCGAAGCTAGGGTTTACGAAAGGGAAGCTGAGAAGGGGTTTGAATAAAAAGTAACGAACCTTCCATTGAAGAAGAATGAGAAAATTCTTCAAATCTCTGGTCTCTTTCTCTCTCTGTAGCTTTCTTCGTCGTCTTCGTGTTTTCTTTGAAGATTCTCTAAAGACCTGAGTTCGAATCCTCGCTGACATGTGTTCTCTTACCTTTTTTATTTATTTTTATATTCATGAAATTATTTTGGGTAGTTTGTTTGTTTGTTTATATGTTTGATTATTGAGACAGGTCAAAAGTACGAAACACTAACAATTGGTCAATTATTAACCAAAACAAATTAATAAAAAATTGTAGGGGCTGCGGTCAAAATAGATTCTCTAAATTTAACTGTCAGCACATTTTTAAACACGAACCACAATATTTATAGAAACAAATCTCTCTAATAAAACATTTTAAGTTTTTGTCACAAAAAGAAAATAAAAAACATAATTAAATAATTTTTTAAAAAAAAAATTTAAACTTCACTTCCGAAACTCCACTCCATAAATCTAAACTTTATATTTACATATTTTAGTAAAGTCTATTTTGATCATTTTTATCTTTAAAATTTATTTTAGTGACAAAAAACTTTTAGTTTTATTTTAGAGCATTCTTCTATTTATAATTATATGAAAAATGAAAGCTGACAAAAAAAAACTCAGATGAAGAGCATTTTTCAAGAAAAAAAAACTGTCAGCATAATTTGTTCAAAAAATACAACTATTCTAAATAACCACAATGTCTTCAGTGAAACTAAAATTCATACATTTTTTTTTTGCAAACTATGTGTAAAAGCTATAGACAACAAAGTAAGAAAGGAGTAAGGAACAGAATAGAACCAACAACGATTTGGAGAATTTAAGCTTTGAGTGTAACTGAACTTGATGTGTGCGGTGCTGCCCATACCAATGGTTAGTCGAAGCATAGAGCTCATAGTTTGGTCCAAAGAGTTTTTTGTTGGCTACATTCTTTGTCAAATCTTATTCACGAATGGGAATTAAAGATTACGAATGTTTCCAACTTGTGCAAGAAGGGATCAAATGTTTCGGAAACCTTGTTGCGGATTGGACATACTAATGTTGACTTATATTTCCCCTGTGAAATGAGACATCAGACATGGTAGGAGAATGAAATTCCCACATCAACAAAAGTTGTAACCAAATAAAAATAACAATATGGCCTGGCTCTGATCACAAGCTCAATACCAGTTAAAAATCAGAGTGAATGCCTAATAGAAAAGCTGATATAGGATGGGTATATACAAATATATCAAAAGGAGAAGTGCATACAAATTGTTGGGATGTTTTGGACCATCCCAGCTCCTCTCTCCTCTCTATTTCATTTCACTTTTTCCATTTTTCACTTTAGAGGTCATTATCATATCAAACTTATATATTCAACCTCTGGTTATAGGTATCTTTTGTTCACTAATTAGTATTTTTCAACTGGTCTTTTTGGAGAGCTTCGTCGGAGCTAGAGTTGTTCTTGCTCGTTCTGCCTCCTTCCAAACTTTGTCGTTTACTTTAGTTAACGTTGATTTCAATTATTTTCATGCACGTGGTAGTAACCTATTCAAGGATGCATCTGATGATTTCTCACGGTTTTCATATTGTCGAGCAAATATCTCTCATTATCTTTGTTATCTCTTGTTATGATTTTCTGTTCTGTTTTATGGTATTCATCAAACCATCGAGGATCCCTCCAATTATTATCTTATTACTGTTGAGCATAACTTTAAATATATATTGATCTTTTCATAATCAGGTCTCGGTTATCACACTTAAAAATGTTAGAATGCACCTAAATGTCTTTTATAGGTGTTCGGCTTAGACCTTAATGTAGAGTTTGTAGTAACTTGTATTATAGATCCCAGTGCACTTGAGTTTATTTGAACGTAACAGAAATAGAGATCAAAGCAAACACCGAACTTCAATTAGGTCAAATGAATAAGAATCAAAATTGTATGTGATATTTGAAAAACAAAGCTGTTTTGTGATAAATATGTATTGATATGATTCTTGTGTTTCAATTGATTCAGAAGAAAGGCCCAACTATCTTATATGGGAATGAGGGATGTAAGAGTATGCAAATCACTATATACTAACACTATGAGAATAGTTGACTACAAAACATCATACAAGATACGGTTTGTAAAAATATGTATACTAACAGAAATAATCTAATATATATATAAGATACGTATAAATAGTATTATCTCTAACACACCGAAAAGTGAACTCATGCTAAAAAAATGTTGGAGTTGCATGACCAAAGAAAGTTGCCCTAAGAAGAAAACAAGACAAACCATCTCGTGATATACAACTTTGATATGTCGCTACAGTTATATAAGAGACTCCAAATCCAATGAGATGGCCAACTTGATCACATGTCGTTTTCATCAAAAATAAAACAAAAACAAAAGACAAGAACTTTGTGTAGACCCAAAAGTTGTGTGTGTGGAAATGAAGTTGCTGGATGGTGATTAGATGACCATTTCGATTTGTTGCTCTCTCTTTTTTTTCACATTTCTCTTTACTACCCAAAACGCACCCACACTTTTGACCGACACCCACTTTCTTTATTTTTCTTTCACAAATTTCTAATCAAAATCAAGCGTATGTTAAAGAAAACCCACCCGCAAAACATTTAGTATCTTGAGTATAAGAGCACCTCCAGTGGTGTTACCACCATTGGAGTCCTTAGGGAATTAAAAAGTAATTTTTTTTTTCTTTTATGTTTTAATGAATAGTTAAGGACTCTTTTCTTAAAAGTGTGTCCAATGGTGTTACCCAATATTGAATCCTTAGTAATATTAAAATATTATAATTTTAAAACAATTAAAACTTAAAATTTTATTTATTAGAAATTTAAACATACAATAATTATACATCATCATCATTACCAAACTTGTTCCAAATATTTTCAACCAAATCATTTTTCAATTGTTCATGTGCACGCCTATCACGAACATGATTTCGTATGCCAAGCATATTACCAAAATGGGAAGGCATGTTCGTAGTATAGGACATATCGACCTGCGAACTCCGGGTTGAGTCTCCTTCTTCAAAGTCAGAAGTATCAAACTGAGTGTATCCGTCGCGTTCATTTTCCACTATCATATTGTGGAGTATGATACATGTTCGCATGACCATCCCTATTTGTGTTTTGTTCCACAAAACAGCCGGGTTTTTGACAATAGCAAATCGAGCTTGCAAGACTCCAAAAGCACGTTCCACATCTTTTCGGGTTGCTTCTTGATATTTAGCAAATAACTCTGCTTTAGGACCTTGAGGGAGTGAGATAGACTGGATAAATGTTGACCATTTTGGATATATACCGTCTGTTAGGTAGTACGGCAAATCATAGTGGTGTCCGTTGACAATGTAGTTCACCGCCGGAGCTCGACCGTGCAAAATGTCATCAAAAACAGGTGATCGATCGAGGACATTAATATCGTTTAAGGTCCCGGGAGAACCAAAAAATGCGTGCCAAATCCAAAGATCTTGTGAAGCGACAGCCTCCAAGACAATTGTGGGCTTTCCTGATCCACGGGTGTACTGTCCTTTCCAAGAGGTTGGACAATTTTTCCACTCCCAGTGCATACAGTCGATGCTGCCTATCATCCCCGGAAAGCCGCGTATCTCTCCAATATCGAGTAGTCGCTGAAGATCCTCAGGAGTTGGTCTACGGAGATACTCATCTCCGAATAGTTGTATTATGCCTTCTGTGAAATTGGATAAACACGAAAGTGTTGTACTTTCACCAAGGCGGAGGTATTCGTCGACGGCGTCGGCCGCGCAGCCATAAGCAAGCATACGGATAGCTGCCGTACACTTTTGTAGGGCAGATAGACCCATTCTTCCGATTGCATCGGGTCTTTGTTGAAAGAATGGGAAATTTGCGGAGAGGCTCTCGACAATCCGCATGAAAACGTCCTTGTTCATGCGGAAACGGCGTCTGAATAAATTCGGAGGAAATGTTGCATTTTCATCAAAGTAATCATTCCAAAGACGGATGTGGCCATCTTCACGGTTTCGTTCGATGTGGACACGTTTTTTCTGTTTTCTTGGTTGATTCTCCACAATGTTGTTGTATGTATCTTCGAAACATTCATCAAAAGCTGCATCGAACCTTCGATCAAACTCATCTCCCATATTCCTTCAATCTGATAAAAGAATCAATTAGTTAAAACAATACTTGTAATGCAGAATAAACACAAGTAATAGAACACAATTAATAGAAAGTTCTGAAGAAAGTTTTTAAGAATTACTTGTTCACGAGTTTCACAATTTCAAGATTTCAAAGTTTTATAAAACAAGTAAAATTGAAAGTACTAAAGAAGAACACAAATAATAGCACACAACAACTTAATATTATAGAAAGAGTAGTTGATAGCTTACAGACAGAACAAGTTTTGAAGAAGAAGATGAGGAGTAGAGATTACAATCCGGTCACATACATATTTATAAAGCACCAAAATACAACCCGTGACTTGCTATTTGTTACAAAATAAAAACCATAAAAAAACAACACAGCAACAGGGCACCCGTGACTTCAGTCTTCACTTTACCACCCGTGACTTCAGACTCCCGTGAGCTGGTACTTCACCTGCAACAAGGCAGAAGAGAATCGTAAGCTAACAAACAAACAACACAACATCAATTAGCTTAAGTCTAAAACAAGCAAACAGTTAGGCAATACCAAAGTTCACAAAACATCAGTTAAAGCAAACTCACAGCATATCAGACATTAGCTTAAGTTTCAAAGTCATCTCCATCTCAGAGAGTGGTTCTTGCTTTGCAAGCAAACTTGCAAGCAAACTCTCTTTAGAAATTTGTTTTTTTGTCTCTAACATTAATGCAAGCTTAGACAACTCTTCTTCCTTTCCACATTTCTTCCTCTTCCCAGATGCCTTCGCAGCCTTGACTCCAATGGGTCTCTCCTCTGGCTCAGTCACAGACCCTTGCGCATTGGTGTCAACACTTTTCCTCTTCTCCTTAACACTGTCCTTCTCTAGACAACTCGAACACCACTTGGCATCGTGCCTAAGCTCCCTCCAGGCGTGTTCTAAAGTGAACTTGTAGCCTTGGTCATTGTAGAAAATATTGTAAGCTGCCCCCATGACATCGTCGTCGTTTTGGCCACTTTTCTGGTCCCTCAATGCCATCACAAAGCATCCAGCAAACTTACAGACAACATCATTTATCCTAGCCCATCTTTGTTTGCATTGGCCAAGCTCTCTAGGGATTGTACCAACCAGAAGAGGACTGGAGTTGTAGTACTCTACAATCCTCTTCCAGAAAGCCCCTGCTTTCTGTTCATTGCTCACAATGGGGTCCTTGCTCGTATTGAGCCAAGCACCTATTAGGATTACATCCTCTCTCGGTGACCATTTCCTTCTCTCTCTCTCACAGTTGGCTCATCAGAACCTTGGCTGCTAAAGCAAACAGGTTCCGATGAGTCGAGGTCAACAACCCCTTGACTAGTTAAAAGATTAACAAAGCTGCTAGGGTTGGCCATTTAGGAAAAGGTTGTTGGTTTCAGGGTTTGGAACGAATGGGAATACTAAATAAGGGAATTTGAAAGCCAATCTATTCAATTCTAGTAGGAATATGTCCTATCACTACTTAAAGTTTAATATAAGGCCTTTTAATGTTCGCCAACTACAATTTGAAGGTGGTTTAATAGAATTTACTTAGCATTAATCACACATCAGTTCACAGCAGAAAGGTTAATAGATTTTATTGGTTTCAACTACAAAGCCTAAACCCTAAACCCTATGATTTCATTAACTTCTATACGGTTAAACATAAAAAGATACTCGAGAATGCAAAGGAACTAACCTCTCTCAAGCTCAGTAAGTCGCCTCTGCAACATCCTAACCTGATCTTGATCATATAGCACAAAACCAATCACATTATTGCAAACAAGCACATATTCTATATTACAAACTATTATTAAACATACCTTAAGTCCCTGGAACTCTCTCAGAAGCTTCTCCTGCTCGTACACCTTCTTGTCCAGCCTCTCAACCTCTTCTTGGATACCCATAACCCAGGGCTGCCTAAAGTGAAGCCCGTCATTCTGCAAAATATAAGAAATAGTCAAATTCAATTATAAAAAAAAATAACCCCGTTGTAGACAAAGATTTACATACCTCGTAGTCCTTGCATATGAAATAGCGTTTCCCAGGTAGGTAGTCGTAGTTTTCCTCGTCGTCAACCACTTCCTTCGTGATTGATCCACAGGGACACAATTTTGGAATGCCTTGTAGCGCATTAGCTACGAAATCCAGCTTCCTGTAGTACTCTTTGTGTGCTTTGGCATCACGCAATTCGTCCTCCATTTGAACACCTGCAAAGAGAAAGTTTGATTAGATTCAAAAATACAAAACACGCAAAGTGTGATTAGCATTCCTATACAACTCACAGACAAACCTTATCTCGATTTCTAACTAAATCCCCAACACTTAATCTATTTTGAACCCTAGACCCCAACCCTATTTTGAAGTACAACTCAAACATGAAGCGTATAACTTTTTATAACTCAAACACGAACCATTTATCGACATACAACCCATTCCCACTACCTTGATTCGATTGTGAACCCTAAACCCGAACCCAAAATCGATTGTGAGCCCTAAACCCATACACAAAATCGATTTAAAACTCAATCACGATGCTCAACACAACGAAAACACCTTAGAAGTGCATCAAGATGAATAAAATAGCAAACCCAGAAGAAAACCCTAATTTGAAAAAATCCCCAAATCGATTCGAAACCCTAGATCCACCAAAAACCCCCGATACAACCCTATAAACGAAGGAAATAGACATGCAACAAATAAAATTGAAAGAAAAACGGGAAGAAATCTCCGATTTACCTTCGCACTCCGACGATCGCCGAGTCGCCAAAGGTTTCGCGAGAGCTCTTTTTTTTTCTGGAACGAGAGAGGAAATGGTTTTTTTTTTCCCAGACGCGAGATAGAGTAAAGGCCTCGACCAATCAGCGTGCGCCAACACTCTAAGGATCAAGTCCTTCGAGGGCTCGTCTAAGGACTCTTTCTTAGCTCGGCCCAATATTAAACCAATATAAAAAACGAAAACGCCTAGGTCAACCCGCTAAGGATCTGCAAGAGGCCCGCGTTGTGGATGGTCTAATATTTATGTCTATACATATATAGACACGCAAGTTTCTATGTAGATTTTATAGTCCAAACATTTTGATGTTTGGATAATTAACTAGATCTCTTGTATTGAAATTCTCGAATCTTCAATTCCTCTATGTGTCTGATTTGTAATGTGCATGAGTGATCAACATCAAGCTTTGCTTCAAAAAATATGATAATTTTTGTAATCGTTACTGTTTTGAAGATTGATGATTATAGAAAATTATGATATAAAGTTATGAAAAGAATAGAAAGATAGAAAATGATGTGGATATAGACACCCGACATTATGCATGCTCAGCTCGAACTTGGTAGAAGTATGTGAATCATACATAAAGCTGAAAATTATTAAAAAGCTTAAAGTTATTTAATTAAATTTACAAATGATTTTCTACGTAAAAAAGGTGTGATAGTTATATACCACACTTTGTGAGGATTTTATGGAAGCATATAATTCCCCAATCGCAGAGACGTAAGATATTCGATTTGGTAACTATCATAAAGACTCGAGTACGTGGAATCCACACATCCACACTCACATCGCACCAAGTACACCTTTTCATCTGTATATACATTTCCACTTTATTTTCTTATAACTTGAATTTTTATTGTAGCCACATAACTATAGTATTAATATGTCTAACGGGACAATTAAATCTTGAATTTTTATTGTAGCCACATAACTATAGTATTAATTTGTCTAACGGGATCGTTGTTTAATTGATCACAATAAACTGGCAGAATTATAATGAAATTTACTTCGTATACATCAAATTAGAGTTTATCTCTTACATATATAAGTACATAGAGGGTTTATCAGTTATCAACATAAATAATTAAATATGAAGCTTGCTCTATAAGAAGATGTATATTTTATATCAACGCCCTACTAATTCGTATATCCTATGCTGGATTAAAGTTTAACAAGCGTGTGACATTTTTTTGCATATGTTTATTGAACTTTTAGTTCCTTTAAAAATTAAAATGGATGAACCTCATGTAAAAACAATATAAATCGAGATGTCTTAAGGATCGAATCACTAAACCTTTTCTGATTAGTTTGAAATGAAATTTCATCATAAAATAATTCCTCTATCTTCTCATCATATGTATATGTAAATTAATGGAACCTAGTTTGATATAATTAAATTTAGATAAATATCCTAAGATAGTACTAAAAAAATTTTTGTCACAAAAATAAGTTTTAAGGAAAAAATGACAAAAATAATATTTATTAAAGGGTTAACAAAATGTCTCATATATATTTATATCCCTTGGGATAACTAATCTAGACTTAGAGTTTAGAGTTATGGGGTGGAGTTTTGGGGGTGAAATAACAAAATGACCAATATACATTTATACCCCTTGGGTTAACTAATATAGACTTAAAGTTTAGAGTTATGGGATAGGGTTTTGGAGGTGAAGTTTAAAATTGAAAAAAAAAATAATTTTTTGAAAAAAAAAGCTAGTTTGATCATTTTTATTTTTGAGGGTTATTTTATGACAAAAACTTCAAAAAAGGTTATTTGAGATATTTTCTCTTAAATTTATCTAATTAATCAATTAAATTTATGTTAGATACGAATGACACATAAACCTTCCTCAACTATGTAAACTAGCCACTAATGCATATGTCGTATACAAGATAATGATGCTCAACTGTGTTATAACTTATAAAAACACCAGTGAAGGGTTTGAGACAAAAACTGATAAAATATACAATATCTAGGTATATAATCATTTTTTAATCAGCGTCTAGGGATATAATCATATACTTATTAAGCTTTGGTTAGCTTCTCTGTACTCATTAATTTAGTATTTATTTCGGATAAGCAATGCAGATTCATATCAACATGGTGCATATGATATATGTACGCAGACTCACTCACATATAACAGCATATACACATTCACATATATACTTAAATTCTTCTATCGTAAGATACGGAATCCACCAAGTATAATCAGTTTTAATTGGGTTTTTTTTATCAAGTTCTACAAACCGTAGTCCGAATTGCTTATGGATATGTTAGTGCTACCTGGGAGACTTCAGTTTCCAAACATTCAAATCCGTAAAATTCAGTACTACTGGTCATGACATATACTAAAGTTGAGACAGAAGACCACGTAAGTTGTCACTATGTGATTTGATTGTTATTATTACTTTCACACTTGTCATTGTAAGATTGCTAGAAAACTATAAATAACATACACGTAGTATATTTCACATGTCTTCTTCTGATTATAATTAGTTGTATGTATAAAAGAGCTTGCCGACTTCAAACGGAGGAAATAGAAATGTGGAATCATGACAACCACTTGAGGTGGAGTTTGGGGACGAGAGGTGGTTTAATAATAACAAAATAATTGTTTTTGATAAATATTTGCATATGATTTAAAAGTTCTGATATTCTAATTTCACGCTAGATAAATTTCTCAAAAGTACATAAGCAAATAAACAGTTAAGATATTTATTTTTAGAAAGTTGTCATACATTACATGTGTATTTATATGTACATAAATATCGAAATGTTTATTTTCTAGACATAAACACATATTAGAACACCATTAGTACATGGTTCTCAAGTCTCTCACATATTAAATAGTGAAAATAATTAAAGAAGGAGAAAAGTAAGAATATCGTGCGAAACGATTAATATTTGGTGAGAGACTTTAATCATTTTTTGAAATATTAATATATTATCTAATTCACGTCAACCATGTATAAGTTCTTAGTATTTATTTTGTCATGCATAAAAATATCTGTTTTTTCGGTGAAGTGATCGAAATCGATAACAGACAAGAGATCCAACATATATGTTGGCCACCTTAATATTTTCAACACAATACCCCATTGGTTGTTGCGGTCACGTGAAATTCACTTCGTCCATTTGTGTGTTCTTCTTTGATTTAACCTCCCAAGATCGATTATTTATTACCATGAGTGCAGGAAGTAAAGATAGAGGTGTCCCCATACGTCAATGAGTTATCTTTTGTAGTGGTTTGGTTGGCCGATTTGTCAATATAGCACGTAGCGGCCCAGTCCCAAAAGTAATGAAGCCCAATACAAAGCCCAGCTGCAGCTCCTCTGTCGTTTCTGCAACTACCTCTTGCGAACAGAGCTCTTGTAATCAAGCTCCACCTCGTACGGAAAGGACAGCTCATAATCCCTCAACGTTCGACAGACTTGACTGTCTTATTAAACGTTCAATCATGTATTGACAGGAGGAAGTTACACTACTTTAGGTTAAGTTGAGAACTTTGTATAAATGCAGAGTGGCGTTGTAACAGAGAGGGGAGTTGAATAAGATCAAAGTTCTTACCTTTGCATAAGTTTCTCAAAGGTTTTCTCATGGTATCAGAGCCATGGCCGACACCTCGGATCCCTTATCAGCTCCCTCTCTGAGCATTTCACAATGCGTCACTCTCAAACTTTCTTCTACTAATTACCTTCTCTGGAAAACCCAGTTTGAATCCTTTCTCTCCAGTCAAAATCTCTTGGGCTTCATCAATGGTTCTTCGCTTCGTCCATCTCCCTTGGTGACTACAACGAACGGAGAAATCACTACCGAAGAAGCCAACCCTGAGTTCGTTAAATGGATACGTCGAGACCAACTTGTTATGGCGTGGTTGTTCGGTTCTCTTACTGAGGACGCTCTCCGCTCTGTCTACGGTTTGCAGTCCGCTCAAGAAGTTTGGTCCAGTCTTGGGAAGCGATACAACAGAATCTCAGCTACTCGAAAGCTCGATCTCCAGCGTAAGCTGCAAGGTATGTCTAAAAATCAGAAGACGATGACTGCATACCTAGGAGATGTTAAGAGTATCTGTGATCAGTTAGACTCTATCGGCTTCAGAGTCAAAAGCAAGCTGCAGCTAGTGAGGTCACTCCTCATCTGGCTTTCCATGCTGGTAGAGGCAACTCAAACAGAGGCCGTGGTTACTACTCTAGTCGTGGAGGCTACAGAGAACGAGGTTCCGGTTCTTATTCTACACGTGGACGTGGTTTTCAACAACAGTTCTCCGGCAACTCTAGTTCTGGTTCAAACAACAGAGTCACTTGTCAAATCTGTGGGAAGTTTGGCCACTCTGCAGCTAGATGTCACAGCAGGTTCGATCAAGACTTTCAAGTTGCTGATAATCTTCACAATGCTCTATCCACGATGAAGTTATCAGATCAACAACAGTTCTCTGGACATGAATGGTATCCTGATTCGGCTGCGTCGGCTCATATCACCAGTAATGCCTCTCATCTTCAGTCTTCCGAACCATATCTCGGTGATGATCAGGTTATAGTAGGAAACGGAGACTATCTTCCTATAACTCATGTTGGGTCTATCTCTATGCAAACATCTCAAGGTACTCTGCCCTTAGAAGATGTATTAGTATGTCCTGCTATTACAAAATCTCTTCTGTCTGTTTCAAAGCTTACTTCAGACTTCCCTTGTGAGATTACATTTGATAATGCCTCTATGCTTGTTAAGGACAAGGAGACAAAGCAGGTGATAACTCAAGGAAGAAGGCATAACAACCTCTACATGTTGAAGGATGCTCGTTTCCAAGTTTTTTATTCCACAAGGCAGCAAGCAGTGAGTGAAGCTGTCTGGCATCATAGACTTGGGCATTCAAACAGAGACATCCTTCATCAACTATCCACAAATAAGGCAATCATCATGCGTGACTCTGGTCAGGAGAAGCTGTGTGATGCTTGTCAGTTAGGCAAAAGCTGCAAATTGCCTTTTCTTTCGTTTGATTTTGTTTCTTCAAAACCTCTTGAGAGGATACATTCAGATTTGTGGGGACCCAGTCCAGTTGTATCTTCACAAGGTTTTCAATATTATGTTATCTTTATTGACAATCACACGAGATTCACCTGGTTCTACCCTCTCAAGTCTAAAGCAGATTTCTACACAGTTTTTGTTCGCTTTCAGACACTTGTTGAGAACCAATTTCAAACAAAGATTCAGAAGTTCCAGTGTGATGGTGGCGGTGAATATATCAGCAAAGCGTTTCTAAATCATCTTGCTAGTCATGGTATACAGCAGCTACTCTCGTGTCCTCTCGCGCCACAACAAAATGGTTTGGCAGAACGTAAGCATCGTCATATAACAGAGTTGGGCCTTACGATGATGTATCACAGCAAAGTGCCACAGCAATTATGGGTTGAAGCTTTCTTTACTGCTGTTTTCCTCAGCAACTTGATACCTTCTTCTGCTCTGTCTGATGATAAGAGTCCTTACGAAGCTCTCCATGGAAAGCCTCCTGTTTATACATCATTGAGAACATTTGGCTGCAAATGTTTTCCTTATTTGCGTCCATATATGAAGAATAAACTTGATCCGAAGTCTTTGGCGTGTGTCTTTCTTGGTTACAACGAAAAGTACAAGGGTTATCGTTGCCTTTACCCTCCTACAGGACGCGTTTATATCAGTCGTCACGTCCTGTTTGAAGAATCAGTTTTTCCTTTTGCTGATATCTACAGCGAGTTTCATCTTCCTACTGATTCTGCGATGTTAACTGCTTGGCGATCTGCAAATCTGCATCAGCCTGACTCCTTACCGGTCTCTGAAGACGTTGACGATGTCCTTCCACCTCACTCTACGGTGGTCAATATTGGAACTATCCCTGTGGTGTTACCTCCTAACGCACCACTTGTTGCTCGTCAGCAGTTTCAGCACAATACTAATTCTTCTGATGACACAGTCTCTCATGCTTCTTCTGCTTCTTCACAGTCTGATGTCGATACAGAGGAGTTGCCTCTTCAACCTCCGCCTGCTCCTCATCCTATGACAACAAGAGCTCGTGCTGTCATCATTAAGCCAAACCCACGGTACGCCTTGTTTACTGTCAAGTCAGACTACGCTGAACCAAAGTCTCTCAAGGCAGCGTTAAAGGATCCTCGTTGGAATGGAGCAATGGGCACTGAGGTTGGAAGTATGCATGAGACAGAGACATGGGATTTGGTTCCTCCTCATGAAGTGCAAGGTCATCCGGTGATTAATTGTGGTTGGGTTCACAAAGTAAAGCTCAACGCTGATGGAACAGTTAACAAGCTTAAGTCTAGACTTGTCGCCAGAGGAAATGAACAAGAAGAAGGTACTGATTTCATTGAAACCTTCAGTCCTGTTGTCAGAACCGCTACAATTCGAACAGTTCTACATGTCGCGGTTACAAAGAAGTGGAAGATAAAGCAGCTTGATGTTCAAAACGCTTTTCTACATGGTGATTTAAAAGAAACTGTTTTCATGCGTCAGCCGCCGGGATTTGAAGATAAAGAGAAACCAGATTATATCTGCAGGCTCAAAAAGGCTATCTATGGTTTGAAACAAGCTCCTCGAGCGTGGTTCGATAAGTTCAGTCTGTTTCTCCTCGACTACGGCTTCTTGTGTAGCTTTCCTGACCCGTCGCTGTTTGTCTATCACAGAGGTTCTGATGTCATCTACTTGCTTCTTTACGTTGATGACATGTTAGTCACTGGAAACAACGATGAGCTCATTCATAATCTTCTTCTTAGCTTGAATACCAAGTTTAGAATGAAAGATATGGGTGAAGCACATTACTTCCTTGGAGTTCAGATTCATCGAACTGCCAACGGTCTCTTCCTGAACCAAGAGAAATACGCACAAGAGCTTCTTATTACTGCAGGTATGGCTGACTGCTCTCCTATTGCAACACCATTACCTCTCAAGCTTGCCACTGTCCCTGGTCAAGATGAGCTATTCGAAGATCCTTCTTACTTCCGTAGTCTTGCCGGGAAGTTGCAGTACCTCACTGTCACACGTCCTGACCTGCAGTTTTCGGTCAACTACATATGTCAACGTATGCATATGCCTTCTAAAGCAGACTTCTCCTTGCTCAAACGTATCCTCCGTTATGTAAAAGGAACATACAACATGGGAATCAGCATCAATGCGACCTCTGATTCGACTCTACTCTGCTATAGTGACAGTGACTGGGCTGGAAGCAACGATACACGACGCTCTACAGGTGGTTTCTGCACAATGCTCGGTTCTAATGTCATTTCTTGGTCTGCAAAACGACATGACACTGTCTCCAAGTCCTCCACTGAAGCAGAGTACCGCACCATGTCTGTTGCAGCATCTGAGATTGTCTGGTTACAGAACATGTTGAAAATCATGGGTCTACAACAACGTCGGACTCCCTTGTTGCTGTGTGACAATCTCTCTGCCGTATGTCTCACCGCCAATCCTATGTTCCACATGAGAACAAAACACTTCGATGTGGATTACCATTATGTTCGGGAGCGGGTCGCGATGAAGTCCCTTGAAGTGAAACATATCCCAGCTGCGTTTCAACTTGCTGACATATTTACAAAATCCCTGGCTCAGATTCCCTTCTTCAAGCTGAGAACCAAACTTGGTGTCTCTGTTCCTTCTTCCCCAAGTTTGAGGGGGTGTATAGCACGTAGCGGCCCAGTCCCAAAAGTAATGAAGCCCAATACAAAGCCCAGCTGCAGCTCCTCTGTCGTTTCTGCAACTACCTCTTGCGAACAGAGCTCTTGTAATCAAGCTCCACCTCGTACGGAAAGGACAGCTCATAATCCCTCAACGTTCGACAGACTTGACTGTCTTATTAAACGTTCAATCATGTATTGACAGGAGGAAGTTACACTACTTTAGGTTAAGTTGAGAACTTTGTATAAATGCAGAGTGGCGTTGTAACAGAGAGGGGAGTTGAATAAGATCAAAGTTCTTACCTTTGCATAAGTTTCTCAAAGGTTTTCTCAATTCCTACTATATAACCAACAAAAACTTATACTATAAAGTTACTTCAACGAAAAGAAAAAACAAAGTGGAGCAAGAAAAAATATATCGTTTATGCCGCTCTATAATTAAAAAAAAAACATAACACGGAAAAGTATCGATCTTACTAAACTAAACACTCATCTGTTCCACATCAATCACACTAATAATCTACACTTTTAGTAGCCACAAGATTTATTTACCTAACATAATTCGGTTCATGAACTCAAATAAACCGAAATGATCTATCCACTTACTTTAAAGATAATGAATTCATGTACATGAAGTCATTACAAAATATGAAAATTTTAACATTTATAGAAATGAAAACGAAAGGAAGAAAAAAATCCGAATATTATGATATAAATACAAAGAACCTCTCACCACTTGGTTCTCAGGAAAAAGAAAAACACATTCTCTACGTGTTTCTCTCCTCTCTATTCCTAACTCATTTCTCTTATATAAATCTTTGACATTTTTTTCATCCTCAAAGATCATAAATATATAACCTCAAATTTTGTTTAACTTTCTTGTCTTAAAACCTAAAAAAAAAAGAAGAAGATTGAGATGGGATTAAAGATGTCAGAATCAGCTAAACCTTACTTTGCAATGGTTTGCCTTCAGTTCGGATACGCAGGTATGAACCTGGTCACTAAAACCGTCCTTGACCACGGCATGAGCCACTACGTTCTTGTTGCATACCGCAACGCTTTTGCCACAGCTGCGCTCGCACCTTTTGCATTTCTCTCCGAAAGGTTCAGAAAAAAAAAAAGTGTTCATATTGTTTTTAAGATATCCATTTTCACCAGAGGCAACGTTTTGTGATGTTTATGAGTTGGGGTATTTTGTAGGAAAGTGAGGTCAAAGATGACGTTTTCAATATTCATGCACATATTTGTTCTTGCTCTTCTCGGGTTAGCTTAAACCATCTCAAAACTTTTGTCTTGTTTAATGTATAAAAAATGTTACAACTATTAGGCTAACAAATATGTTTTTATTCAAATAGGCCTGTTATTGATCAGAACCTATATTATATCGGTCTGAAACTCACATCTCCGACGTTTTCCTCGGCCGTCAGCAACATCGTGCCGGCAATAACCTTCATCCTTGCCACTCTTTTCAGGTACATACGCATGCATACATAGATATATAAAAGCAATATTTATTTATATTGTCATACATGGATATACACCAATGACCAATGTATAGTATAATTAGCATGTTACAATATAATAAAATGTGTTATATTAATGTGTTTTATGTGAATATTTGAATATATAAAAGGATGGAGAAAGTGGAGATGAGAAAAGTAAGATGCCAAGTGAAAGTGATGGGGACTTTAGTGACAGTGGTTGGGTCCATATTGATGATATTATACAAAGGTCCTTTCATCAATTTCTTCCGATCTCACCTCACCACTACCACCGCCTCTTCGCCGCTGGCTGGTGATTATCTTAAAGCCGCCGTCTTCCTCCTTGTCGCATCCCTCTCTTGGGCGTCATTCTTCATTCTTCAGGTTTCATTTTATTGATCAAAATTAAGAAAGTAGTTGGTTTTAGTATGAATAGATGCATCAGTGAACTCTTAGGTTGGTGTATGAATAAGCTAAGTTGTTTAACTCAACAAAAAAAAAAGAAGCTATGTTTTGATTGATTAGATACATTAATACAAATTTTAACATTTTATTTCTGAGGTCTTAATAATATATGACGCCATTTATTTTACGATTTATTGCATTGACTACTCTAAAATAATAAATTGCAGTAGACACAGGAAATATGATGAAGACAAACAAATATGATTGGATTAAAATAACAAAAAAAAAAACTTTCTCACGGTTTTTAATTTATACATTTTGTTGTAGGATATATAAAGATATATGGATCTAATTACTAATTAGGGTTTATATATTTTTATTATATTTATTGTTAGGCATCCACATTGAAGAAATACTCAGCCCATCTCTCGTTATCAACCATGGTGTGTTTCATGGGAACGTTACAATCCTTAGCCCTTACCTTCGTAATGGAGCACAATACTTCTGCTTTGAGCATCAGTTTTGACATGAACCTTTTAGCTTCTGCCTACGCGGTTCGTTTTTTTTCTTTTGAAGTTCAAGCCACTTTGATATATACTATAACGCAAAGATCAATACTCAAATGATGAATCAATTGATACTTATATTTTTTTGATTGGTTCGGTTACAGGGAATCATGTCGTCGAGCATAGCTTACTACGTTCAAGGACTGATGATGCAGCGAAAGGGGCCTGTCTTTGTCACTGCTTTTAACCCTCTTACCGTTGTCATTGTTTCCATAATGAGTTTATTTGTTCTCGGTCAAAGAATCTACCTTGGAGGGTATGCTAACAACAACCGGTTTATCAATATACATGGTTTAGTCTTGTTTTATCGTGTTATTTGATTTAAACCAGTATTTATATTTCAGATTTATTGGAGTTGTTGTTTTGACGGTGGGAGTCTATGCTATGTTATGGGGCAAGCACTTAGACGATGTCGGTGAAGAAATATACCGTGAAGATAACACAAATTTAGAAACCGTTAAGTGTTGTAGTGGCAATGATGGTCTCTCAATAATGCCGAAAATCGATGAAGCTGATGAGGATGTTGAAACCGGGAAAGTTGAGACCGCGGAGAAGGATTCATCGTTGGTGGTTAAGGCTTTTTGTAGTGAAAATATGAATAATGATTCACAATGCTAATTAGATGGTTTTTATTTGATGCGAGACTGGGGGGAGAAGAGTAACGTATTTTTGATACTTGGTTTTAATTTCTTCCCCCTACTTAGACATCCCTTAAAACCATAAGAGTCCATGATTTGTAGCGTACAAATGAGGTGGTTAGAAGCACAAAAAAATTATGAAAATTTACCAAAAAATAGCTTTAATCATCCTTATGAAGCATGCAAAAAATCAGATTCAAATTCAATGTATTTTTTTACATCAAAAATACTTCCGGAACACAGTCAATGTCTACTAGTGAAAATCTCGAAAAAAGTGTTTTGCCTTATATGGGTAGGCACTTTTTGTGCCTATCCTGAGGGTGGGAGCCGGACTGTGTGTGGGATATGTCCGAGTACTTGGTGCAGCATGATCGGATGGTTGGGTTGGGGTCCGATGGCCGGAACTGTCACCGGCCGACTTTTCCAACGATTTTTCCGGTGGACCATTTTGCCCCTAATTTTTTTGCGCTTGTGTGGACTTGGCCTAGTTTCATTCGTCTTTCAGTTGCTCTTCTGATTTTCATCTCGAGATTGGTTGGCAAGATTGATGTTAGCGGGGCAAGGAACATACCGGTGCATGAGTGGTGGTTGGATAGCTAGTGTTTGATGGCTTTGTGCTTCCGCACCCAACGTCAAACCACCTATCCTTCTCATATGACGTGAATTACAAAACAGAGAAAAAATATGACGTGGAGTCGGGTGAAAGTGTTCTTAAAGGCGTGAACGTTAAAAGAAGATTTGATGTAGAGACGGCTTAAGGGAAGTATTGGAGAAAAATTGAACTTACACAATAAGAGAGATTGAGTTATTCGTTGAAGAACCGAAATGGAAAGTTTTCACTTTGTAGATCTTTAAGTCTAGTTTTTCCTCTAAAGTATAAAAGGATGTTGGCAATGGTTTAGCCGGATAACACACAGAGAGGGTTTTGTGTATCCAGGTAAGGAGAAGCAAAACACTAAAGGGTTAGAAGCGTAAGCGATCAAAAGACTTGGTGTAAGTCGATTGAACACACGTGACTATTTCAACAAGTTAAGATTTGTCTTGACCTAATTGAAGAATTCCTTTTAGAAAAAAAATTAAATGTGTTTTTAAAAAAATTAATATAGTCATGTTTCTTAGAAAAAAAAACTATTTATGTTATTGTGTGTTCTAATTCTTGTAGCAGATAATTCCTGCATTTACAATTTGTGCATATACTTTGTTGATAATGAACTTTACATACGCCTGGTATTTAAAAAACATTTCTTTTGGCATTTGAAAAAGGATTATTTGTTGAAAATGTTTAAAATAATATATTTAATTTAATTAGAGTTCAAGATTTCAGAATAGAATCACAATTGTGAAAACTTATAGATAGTTATGATTTGAACTTCAGTGACCACCACCATTCATTATTAATTTCAAAGGTGAAATTGCAGTACACGATGGTGAAAATAAAATTCAAGTAATCACAATTATTTACTACAATAGAATCATAACTCGAGAAAAGTAAAGTATATGAAAAATAAGTAAAGAATTTGATTGACTAAACAAAGAAAGAAAGAAAATTAATCAGTTCCAAAAACAAATCATAATAAAACTAACTCAGATGAAATATATTACGTCATTCCCATAACTAAAAAAGGCTACAGCTGTTAATCCAGATTTAAGTAAACCCTGAAAAAAAATCTGCAAACATGAGTTATCAAACTTTAATTTTCTCCTACACTCTTTTTTAGTTTTTCTTTGTTTTTTTCTGGGTTAAGATAGGATGTTATTTTGCTTGTTAACCAAGGTTTTATACCCCATTTCACACACTAAATTATTCAAAAAAAAATTATTTTGCTTCCAAATATGGTATCTTAGAAAAGTATAAATCTTCTCTATGAAAAAAGCAAACTAGTTCAACTTCGATTTGAAGACGTTATACGACCAACTAGTTATTATTGTTATCATCTTTATGATGGCTTGAATTTGATCCTACTTCTTCTGGTTTATGCTTGAGATGCATGTTTTAATGGTTGTTAGGGCACTGCATATTCTCGGCTCGGATAAAAAGTAACCCACGAGTCGTGGGGTACTACGTATTTTCTCCACACACTCCGGTTTCTTATTTTATAATCCTTAAAAATAGTAAACAAATTTTTGTAGTTAAATTACAAAACTAATAAAATCTCAAAAAAAATGAACAAAAAATGTTTAAGTATCTTCTCGGTTTCAACAAAAACACAATAAAATGTTTTCCTTATCCAACAAACCAAAGGAAAATATATTATTGTATCCAATACATTATATACTTTTAATTTACCTTTCTTTCCTTGTATATTTTTATATATCTCTCATTGTAATTGATGTTAATCTTTAAAAAACAAACAAGGATTTTATTTTCACAACTTCGTCGTATAAATTTAGATAAAAATAATTTGTAATGTTATAATAAAAAAATTCATGTAGAAGACAATCATATTCTATTCACTATGTGATTTAAGTAAAAATATTAACCTTCAACATTATGAAACTACAATTTTAGACTATAATTTTGTTCATAGTATTTTTCTCTTAAATGGGTAAATGCTTACTTTCTAAAATTTGAATCAAACTTAGTTATAAATAAATTTAATAAATTGAAAAACATAAAAATTAGATTATATGAAAAAATAAACTACAAAATTTTCTATATATGATATATATTTTTTGTATACCTTTTTATTTTGTAAATTTCTAGAAGAACAAAACGTGTTTGAAAGTGTTTTTGAGCTTTGTTTCATATATATGATTAATTATTATTTTATATGCTATATTCTTAGTTGTTCTTTTTATTTATAATAAAAATTTCTTCCTTAAGTATTGCAAGATTATTTCCTAATTAAGACAATATTTCATATTATCATGAAATGTTGATAGTGAATGCATAAACTATTGACATTATTCAAACAAAATAATTGATAAGAAAAATGAAAGCATTTTTGAAATTAGATTAAAAAGTTAGAATACAATGATATGAAGTATAAATGTTTAAGAATCTTAATTAAATCATATTAAGAAGTTCTGTAGGTGTAGAAATCAAATTCTAAATGTTAGTTTGTACAAGACAAGCACATACAAAATCCAAGGTTGAGTCTAATCATCTTGAATAAACCCTCTTCTAACTATTACAAAGACATATATATATATATATATATATCAAAACAAGATTCACTATGAACAAACTCAAACAAAAACAATATGAGATAATCTTAGATGTGTTTTCTTCAATTTTTCTTAAACTTCCACAATTTATTTATTAATTCTTTATAGTTTTTTGAAGTATCTAAACAAAACTAACCATATTATATAAAATTTACTGATAGAATTAAATATATATATATATATATATATATATATATATATTTACTTTGATTTAAAAACTTGTCATTAATCATTTTATTAGATACTTTTCAGTTCTTATTAATATTTATATATGCATATTGTGAACTTTCAATGTTTCAATAGTTTGGCTATTTTCTTGGAACAACATTATTTTTCTAATCTAGCATACGCTGACAAATGATGATATAAAATATCATTAAAGAAATCGCATCAACGTAATTTATTCTTGATTTTACAAAGTCATTTTACAATAATTTTAATCATAACTAATCGCAAAGATTTTAAGATATTCATATTAATCAATAATATATATATATATATATATATATAAAAAAGGAAAATTTGGTATAATATCAATTACTTTTGCAAGAAATCTTATTCATAGTGTGGTGGTCACTTAGAATTTAAACTAAATACAAATTGTGAATTTAGTAAAAAAATGAAGACGCATAGCAAATTGTATTTCTGATGTTTCAAACTAATAATAAGTTTTCACATATGAACAACTAAATATATTAATTATTTTTCATTATATATTTCAAAAAATTAGGATCAATAACCATACAATAATCAAATAACCATATTTTTAGTTTGGCATTTAAATATATTTTCATTTATTTGTTATTAAATATCTCCTTTTCAATATAATCTTTTAATATTGGAGAAAACAACATTGATTAAAATTTACAACTTTGTTGGAAAACACATTTAAAAGAAAATAGTTATGAATTGAGTTAAATTTATATCTTACATATTTGCATGGTTTTGGTCATCTCTTTTGATGCATTTTAAGCATATAGGATATCATTTAGGCATATTTTAGGTTGCATTCCATTATATTTGTTTATATCACATGTTGGAGATGCTTATTGGTGAGTTTGGAGGCAATTGAAGCTAAGAAGTGAAATTTGGAGCAAAAGAGGGGTGTAGCGACCAAGCGTAGAGACCAGGAGTGGTCGCTACAGACCCACATGAGAAATGCGGATGCCGTAGCGACCAGGCGTGGTCGCTACAGACCTACAAGAGAAATGCGGATGCCGTAGCGACCAGGCGTGGTCGCTACAGGCAAAAATACCCAAATTTTTATGGGTCAACCCGGGTTTGTTGGGTTTGATCCGACTCAATTTTTTGGACTCATATTATATAGCTTTAGACCCTAAAACCCTAGGGGGGTCTCTTTTTCTCTCAAAAACTTTGTCTAAACTTGTAAAGCTTGAATCTTTTGATCATTGGAAGGAAGTACTTCATTTTTATTGTGTTTTTCTTGCTCATTAACATGATTTACCTTGAATCTCATATGGCTTTAATGTTTCTCATGGAAAATATTGAGTAGTGAACTTGTGATTCATGGGTTAAGTAGATTAGGGTGATTAAGTGGATATTTAGAATGTCTCTCACTACAAGAAAACTCGTCCATTACTAGGACGGATATTCCTCGTAATTTCCTAGTAAATGGCCATTTATTAGGAACTTACGAGGAAACGCGTTTCCTCGAAACACGTTCATCGTAAAGCTTTTTTCCTCGTAAGGTTGTAGCTAATTTACGAGGAAAATTTTCCTCGTAAAGGCTTGGGTACGTTTTCCTCGTAAGTTCCTCGTAGGGTTTCCTCGTAAGGTCGTAGTAATATTTTCCTCGTAAGATCGTAGTAAATCATTACGAGGAACTTACTAGAACCTGTTACGAGGATATTACTTGGAACCTTTACGAGGATTTTGCTTCGAAATGTTTTTTTCCCTATTAAAAAAATAATTATAAATATAATTATTTTATTTTTAAAAAATTAAAAAAATCAAATTATAAATAAAAACTAAAAACAAAATATTTTATAAATAACTAAATAATATACAAAAAGTTTTAAAATTCATAATATACAATTAAAAATAAAAAAAACTACGGATGCTGGTCGTGAAATTGCTGAACGAACTCGTCGTCCTGGCTCGGGAAATCCTCTCCATAGTTGGTGGCCGGCTGTGACTGTGATGGTGGATGCTGTTGGGTTGGAATCCCTCCGCGTTCCCGTCTCTGACGCAACATCTCCTCCAAATGTGGGTTTCCAACCGCCATAATCTCGAGGACATCGGTGAGAGAAGTCACATGCTCGGTGAGCGAAGACAACTCCGAGCGTAGCTGAGCATTGACATCGTGCTGCTCCTGATGATAAGACGATGTCGCTGCAGGGACATCGTTAACCGAGCCAATCCCGATGATACGCTCCTTTTTCCTAGGGGCGACCTGTAAATAAAAATATTAATAACATTAAGAAGTTTTTTTAAAAAATATTAAAAATTAATAGTAAAACCAAATTATTTACCTCCTCGTAAATCTTATCCACTTCAACAGTGGATAATATGACTGGAGTCCCAGTCTGCTGAGTCAGCTGGGTCTGGCGTTCGTCAACTCGGGCAACAACCTCGTTGTAGATCCGCTCGGAAGCAGGATCTACAAACTGCCCAGCCTTGTTCCGGTGGGTCCTCTCGTAAAGGTCTTTCAGAGATGGAAGAACTCCTGTCTCCTTAGCCTAAAATTAATTTATAAAATTAAATATTAATTTGGAATATTCAAATAAAATAAAAATTAAATAGTTATTAAAAATCATCTTACCATGTCTAGACGAATTCCCGCGTGAGGTTTTCGACCCGTGGTGTGAAGCACCTTCGTGTTGCCATGCTCGTCTTTGGTCATGCGGTTCCCGGAGTTTGTGTTGGAGGTTCTGACCGAGTCCGACAACTCCCAATAGCTGATGAGGCCATCCCACACCGTGGTTGTGAGGCAATCGAGTTTCCCGGCCTCGTAACCATCCACCTGATTTTTTAAAAAATAGAATTAAAGTCAGTATATAATATTTTTAAAACAATATATATATTATAATTTATAAATCTATACCTGATAGTCGCCCTTCCAGTTGTAGACCATGTCGAGCAATCGTGCTCTTGCCTTGGCCTCAAACTCCTTCTTCACCCGCTGGTGAATCCCAATAGACCAACGATACTTTTGTTGTAACCAGAAAAAATAAAAGACGGATTAGTTCAATAATATTAATAATTTTAAATAATTAAAAATAAATTAACTAATTAAACTTACAGCGAACGATTTAAACCACGTCTTTTTTGTGTGGCTCGCCGTCATCTTCCAGTTTGGAGCTGGATCGGGAAAGTATCCCTTAATGCAGTCTGAGACGCTAGATCCGACACAATTGTCAACACCAAACCTGGAAAGACACAAAATAAATCATTAATTAGATTAATTTCTAAATATTTTTGTTAATTAAGAAATAAATTAAAAAAACTTTTTAAAAATTAAAACATACCATAATACGTTTCGGCCGTCCCGTCGGATATGATCTAACTCTGCCAGCCCTTCTCTGCCTGGAAGGGCCAAAATATCCTCCACCTTGTACACCGCAAAGGGTGCGTTCGGCGGCACATCCAAATCGAGATGAACCCCGACCGGTGGAGGAGGAGGAGGAGGAGGATGTGGTTCCCGGGACGCCGTAGAAGCTCCCTGAGTCTCGGGAATCGAAGATGAACCGGGAGCAGACGAAGATGAACCCGGAGCATCCTGACGCCCAAACGTATCTCCGTAGTGACTCCCCTCGAGAGACGACGTCCTCCTACCAGCAGCCTTAGCAAGGTTGCTCTGTCTAGGCATCTATATTTAAAAAAAAAATCAAAACATTAATTTCCCGTATAATTTAAAAAAACACTAAATAAAAGTAAACCAACCTAATCTAAATTCCCTAAACTAACCATCTAATCTAAATTCCCAAATCTAATCACCTAACTACGAATTAGAGAGTACCTTTAGAGGATTTAGAGAGAAGGTTACTAGCAAATGAGAAAATGGATTGCTCGAGTATATATAAGGAATTTGGTTTCCTCGTAAAGCCCTAGTAATTTACTAGGACTTTACGAGGAAATAGCTATGCCCGTGTTTCTATCTCCTCGTAAGGTCCTAGTAAGGGTGTTACTAGGGCTTTACGAGGAAAACCCTTTACGAGGAAATAGCTATGCCCATGTTTTTTTCCTCGTAAAGCCCTAGTAACACCTTACTAGAACATTACGAGGAAACAGCTATGCCCGTGTTTTCTATTACTAGGGCTTTACGAGGAAAGAGTTTATAAATCCCTAAACTCGAAACCCCAAACCCCAAACCACAACTTCCTTAACTTATAACCTCTTCTACAACCAAACTTCTAACCTCTTCTACACATAAACCCCAAATGCAAATTGATTTTGTGATTAAACAAACATAAAACATATATAATCCAAATTCATTTTGTGATTAAACAAACTTATAAACATACATAATTCATTCGGATACATTGTCGTCATCTGTTGAAACATCATCATTTTCTAAAAACTCATCGTCTACACCTTCGTCCGTTGAGTGATCAGGAACATCTTCTTATTCACGATTATGCGGATCAATGAGTAAGAACTCATCAATTTCTGCTTCAGCTACCTCGATCTCATTGGTGTTTTCTTCTTGTAATGGTGGTTTTCTCCAGCGATTATTCGTCATCGAGGTGTAACTTTGATAACAGCTAACCAGTTTATTCCCGAGGTAGTAATCCGAGGGTATGGAATGAAGCAAACTTGATCTGCTTGGGAAGCTAATATGAAAGGCTCGAACTTGTTGTACCTACGAAAATAAAGATCAATATGTAAAATTTAATTAATACTGGAAACCTGGATATTAAAAAAAAAGAATTTGGTGTACCTTCGTCCACCGTTGACATCAACTACACCGTTCTTGTTAATCCGAACACCTATGTTTACGACGGGGGTCATACCACTCACACTTGAAGATAACGCATTTCAAACCCATACCTGGAAATTGAACTTCATAAATCTCCTGCAAGATCCCGTAGAAATCTGTTTCGCCTTTCACACATATTCCATAATTACTTGTCGCCCGGTGTCTACCATAGTCATAGGTATGAAAAGTATAGCCTCGGGTGAAATACATCGACGATGTAGTGACCTTTGCAACTGGACCTTGAAGCAATTCGCGAAACCATGCGGGATAATCAGGATTGTCATAATCAACCTGCAACAAAAAGTTAAATAATTAGACATTAGACTTACTTGCTAATGTATGCATACAATTTAAGTAATGTATGCATACATATAGTACTACTGCTACCTTCATTACGCAAATGCTCAACCGGTTCAATCTGAAAATTACTATTACTACTGCTACCTTCATTCCTACAACTAGCATTTTCTCCATGTTGATACCAAATATAATAATATGGCATGAAACCTCTATTTATTAAATGCTTCCAAACATTTTCACGAGGGCCTAATTTGGTATTGCAACATTTCCGACAAGGACAGAACATCTTACAACTTTTACTGCGTGAGTGGTGTAGAATCTGCTTGATGCATAAACGTCTCCAACCCTTCGAGAAATTCTTCCGTCACCCTCCCGTTATTATCTCTGTGTGAATACATCCACTTCCGCAACTCGAAAATATTTTCTAGACCGGACATTTTTTTTTTGTGTTTGATCAAGCTTATAGCTGATTTTTTTTGTGTGTTTCAAATGAATCACATATGGTGGTATTTATAGGAATTTTCGAATCTGAGAATTTACTAGGAAATTGCTAGGAAAAGTAGATACAAAACACGTTTTTGATTTAAATTCGATATTTTCTATCCATTTCCTCTTAATTTCGTAGTAACAAATCCATTCCTCCTAATTTCGTAGTAAATTATTACTAGGACTTTACGAGGAAAGATGATACTATGAGTTTACGAGGAAAATGACATTTTCCTCGTAACCTCCACGTAAGCTTACTACGAGTTTACGAGGAAACCTTTTTCTCGTAAGTTTACGAGAACTTTACGAGGAAAAATGGTTTCCTCGTAAAATCGAAGTAAACTCGTAGTAATTTTACGAGGAACTATTTTCCTATTAAATTTTCCTAGTAAAAGCTTAGTTTTCTTGTAGTGTCTTGCTTGATTAACATTGTTCTATGCTTACTAAGTGTTCTTAATGCTAGATTAAACTTGATCACTCTTATATAGATCTTAAGCTATTTTATGCCCGAAAGGTGTTTGTTAAAATGCTTGAATGAACTTAGTATTGCTCTAGCTTGAATAACTAAAGACATTTGATGTTAGGATTGCTAGATGGTTAGTAGACTTAATCATAATGCTTGTTTGATAGTATTAAGCCAAAGACATTTGATGTTTAGTACTTGATTACAAAGGGATTTCTATCCTGGAAGTGGATTAGTCTATTTTATGAGTTTTAGACCTATAGACTTGTTGATTGTTTTGTTTGTGCATCCTAGATTGAATCTTGATCACCCAATATCGATTATCTTGCCCATGGATCCATCTTTAATATTTGATTGAAAGTTTGATTCTTGCACTTAGTTCTTTTTTGAATTTTAGATCACCTTGTTTATAATTCTAGGAGTTTAAGCTTGTTACCAATCATCAATCTTCTTATTTGCTTAGATTAGGAAAGTTTGTGTATTCTTAGTGTTATAGATCATTAGTTCCTTGTGGATTCGATCCTAAAGTGCTGTATCGATATACCATTCGATTGTGGTAGCGTGCACATTAAGTTAATTGGCATTGTGGTTAAAACGCAGTAATCATTAAATCCACTTGTATTTTTAATTGGCCAGAAAAAACAAAGTGAAGGTGTGATCAAGTTTCCAAGTAGATCATAAACTTCAAGTGAACATACAAAACTGGAAATCAAACCGATACCAACTGCTATTTGATGACTCTCGGCCCAAAACCAATAACGTTTTCTTTTTGGGTCAAACGCCCCTAGCTCATTAACTACTGAAAATGTTGAATCTTGAAGATATGAAATTTCAATTCTAAATTTCTTTGATCAGACACCAACCTTTTGCTGTGGAGTTTGGTGATTTCTAACAAGCAAATCATCACTTTACAAATAGGGTAATATTAGATTTGAAATCGGATCCAACAACAATAAACATACACTTCAGTTGATAAGACTAATCTAACAAAGAAGAGACATCAGTGACCGGAACCGAAGGTCCGAACCAAACTATCTGAACCTGGAATCATACTAAAACTCTCAAATATCCGAATGGTCTCTATATTTCTAAATCTAAAATAAACCTAATCGAATTGAGAACTGAATGTGTATCCGAATATATAAAAATATTAATCATATATACATATAATATAAATAAATATATATATTTATAATTTAAAAATCTACTAAAAGTATCCAAAAATAATTTAAGAAAACTAAATTATTATAAAGTATTTGAATTACCTGAAACTATCTAAATATTTTTATCTTAAGTACCCAAAATAATTTGAAATATCTGAGGATGTTTATTTAAAACACCTGGATATTTAACCCAAATTACTCGAACTATCCCAACTAAGCGGACCGTAATCAAAACCAAATGAGAACCAATTTTATCTTGGTATTTTTGGTTCATAGTTTTACTGTCCGAACCGAACCAAATTTGAAACTATCTGAACCGACGCGAACCAGAAATATACTAAGTAGTAAATGGATCCTCTAGTCCTTTATCCGATACCCGAACTATCCAATATTCAAACCGAACCGATATTCGAAATGCTTAGACCTAATTTCAACATTAATGGTCTCAATGAATAAAACTTAAGCTGACTAATTCATGGATAAAGTGTAAGTTAGTAGGTAAACCGAAATCTATAACTCAATTTTATTAGAAGTTAGAGTCTGCACTATATAGTACCGTTGTTATTGTGTCACAATTGAATCAGATTTGTATGTACTGCTGAAAACTGCAAGTAACATGTTCAACAATTATTGAATGATTCATTGAACTCACCTATAATAATGAATATAAAAACGAAAAAAAAATCAAAAAAATAAAGTTTGCGTCTCACCAAACACGCCCACCTACTCCCCTGCTCCACCACTAAACATATACAACACCAACTCCCCGAACCTTTCTGTTTTTTTTATATATATTTTTTGAAACAAAGGCAAAACATAATTTGATTAATTCTTGATTAGACTAATATCTAAACAGAAGTATGACGTGAAAGGTCACTAACTTATTGCTGTTGTTGAAACTTCAAAATCCTATGGGCAAAAAGAAAAAGATTTGTAATGAGTGAGTTTTTTCTTTTGAGCAATTGTAATGACTAATGAGTGACTCTAAATCAACCAAACGCACGCAGTTATGACTGGGTCGGATCACACACCAACCCTATCTACTTCGTCCTCCACACCAACCCCAAAACTAAACCTTCCTACGCTTCCCCACTCGCTATCAAAACGCTTGTTGTAACCACCGTCTGATCTTGTGGAGGAGATATCATGAATAAAACATCTATTACCGTCGTTGGACCACTAAACAATTTGAGAAATTAGAAATTTTATGATGGCAACAACACTAGTTAACCACACATGGTGGTGACATAGTGATAGCGAATTCCTATGAACTAAACGATTTGAGTTCAAAACAATTCCACAACATTAAACATGTGTGTAATCAAATGTTTATTTCCATTGCGAGCAAACGATAGAAGCGCCAGTGAAAAAAACTATAGAAAACTAGTCGGTTAGATTTCGGCTCTGTCGGATACCTTCCGATTTTCAAAAAAAAAAAAAACTAGTTAGCGTGGATTATACTTTTCTATTTTGGAAGTAGATAGATACTATAACAAAGCTGATTAGTATCTACTTTCCTAAACAAATATGTTTAGAGAGAGGTAGTGCCCTAGTCATTGTTGTCACGTGCATTCCCTTATTAAGACCTAGGTAAGTAATCTGTCGTACACTTTGTAAATCTCAACTTAAGATATTAGCATTTTGGTAAAAAGAAAAATAACCTAGCTAAGTACCATGCATGTGTTTATACACTGATGCAGTAATGCCTTAACATCAACTAAAAACCATTTGGTTGACAATAAAAAATTAGTCTATAACATTTTGCATTGCTATACATTGAAAAAACAAAACAATAACAACTTCTCATAAACTATTTAATTTCAACGTTGACAAATTTTGTAAGATATTAGTGTAAAACTTTTATGCCGTGGACCTTGCGATTTATTTCCATATATTTACGTTTGCCTAAAAAGCAAATATATTCATATTTATTACTTTAAAATAAACAAGATAAATCGGCTCACCAACCCCCACCCTAATATAAACCAAATTCTCGACCATATCCACCTAGAATTCTAGAAGTGAATTCGATTTATACTTTTCTTCTTTTTTATTTCTAACAATAACACAAGTTCAACAACCCCCATGTCGTGGTTCCTTGTAGCGGCGGCGATTATCACCGCGCGTCGTCTCTTACAAGCTAATCCAACGGCTGAGATTCAAGCTCCCACCAGGGCCCACGCCCCAAACGCATCGTCGGTAACCTCTACGAACATAAAACCTGTCCGGTTCAGATGCTACTACGAGTGGGCTCAAACCTATGGACCAATCATATCTGTCTGGGATCGGTTCTATCTTAAACGTGGTCGTATCAAGCGCTGAGCTAGCCAAAGAAGTCCTCAAAGAGCACGACCAGAAGCTATCCGGTATTTCTTCTCCGTCATCTCCATGTTCGTCTTTGCTTTCCTTCAGAAACTCACCAAAGGTGGTCTTTACAACCCTTTAACCGCTTTGGCTGCTGGTGTCACCGGTGGCTTTGGTAGTTTCATCTTTACCGGTCGTGGTTCGAATCCGGTCGAGGTAATGATGATGAATTAATATTCTCCACATGTTATAAGAACTCATGATGATCACCTTTGTTTTTTTTGTGTGTTCTAAAGACTTCATTTTGGAGATCTTTTGTTCTGTTTTTGTTATTACAAGTTTTTTGTTCTGTTTTTGTGATCTTTTGTTCTGTTTTTATGATCTTTGTTCTGTTTTGTGATCTTTTGTTCTGTTTTGTTATTACAAGTAGAAAAGATGAATTTTTTGTTCTGTTTTTGTGATCTTTGTTCTGCTTTTGCTTACAAGTAGAAAGATGTGATCATTTGTTTTGTTGCAAGTAGAAAATATGAATCTTTTCTTCTGTTTTTGTGATATTTTGTTCTGTTTTTGTTATTACAAGTAGAAAAGATGTGTCTTGTTTTGTTTTGTTTTGTTTCAGGTGATAGGATCAATCCTTGGGGTGAAACATATCATTCATGTTTTCCCTGAGATTGGGAAAGGACCTAAACTAAACGTAGCGATCCATCACGGCGCTTTAACTGAGGGGATACTAACGTTTTTTCATTGTAATGCTCTCAATGGGACTAGCAAGAAAGATACCAGGAAGTTTCTTTATGAAGACTTGGATTGGTAGTATTGCTAAGTTAACCCTCCATGTTCTTGGTGCTGATCTAACTGGTGGATGCATGAATCCAGCAGCGGTATGAATACAAAAAGGAGTTTTTGTGATTGTAATGTTTGTCTTTAGCTCTTTGTTTATTTGATGGTGTGAAATCTTTTTGCAGGTTATGGGATGGGCTTATGCACGCGGTGAACATATAACACAAGAGCATTTACTTGTGTATTGGCTTGGACCTATCAAGGCTACGTTGCTCGCTGTTTGGTTCTTCAATGTTGTGTTTAAGCCTCTCACCGAAGAACAAGAGAAACCTAAGGCTAAAACTGAATGAGTAGTGAGTTTTAGCTCTCATATTCAATCCTCTTGTGAGATTGTTTTTTGTTATTAGATTTCATAATGTGGTTTTGTATGAAGCAAACTCAACTGTAACAATCAGTTCAATAAAATCTGAATTTTGGTGTATCCATTGTGCAAAGTGATTGATAGAGAGCAGTAAAAGTATTTTGGTGTATCTCAGTTTCTCATTCCATTACAAGAAATCAAAGAACCAGCCTCAAAGACTTGACATGTGCAGCTACTAATAAACAAGATTAGGCTCAAACTCAGCGAAATCCACAGATCCAGACTCAACAGGAGGCATGAGATAAGCAGCCAAGATCTCAGAGACTAAACCAGCAATGAGAGGAATCCTCTTGAGGTTCTTGACAAAGGAAGGATCATCGGTTTGTCCTACAGCCATCAGCTTCTCATTGATCACAACCATTCTATCTAGCTTCCTCTTGAACTCGGGGTTCTCAACATCTAGCACCGCCGGGAATATTCTTGCCGTGGTTCGGTTTGTCTGAAACAAAAGTCCAACGTTTTCAGACACACAGCTAACCTACTATTAATCTTGTGGTTTCAAGTTAGATTACCTCGATGATGACGTGCATGTCGAACTCCTTTGTGTTTAAACCAATACCCTCGTAGAAATCAGTTCTTTGACAGTCGTTGAGGTACATTGTCACATAAACCTGCAAAAAAAAACATCCTCTTACCGGTTAGGCCAATATCTTTAACATATAGAGAGCTAAAGTGTTTACTCACCGAGAGGCAGAAGAAACGAGACCAGAGCTTGGCTTGCCAGTCATTGAGGAACTGAGGCTGAGCTTTCATCAAAGCAGAGAAGAAATCTCCATGACGGTTCTCATCTTGGCACCAGTTCTCAAAGTACTTGAAGATAGGGTAACACTGGAACTCAGGGTTCTGCTTGAGGTGTCTGTAGATTGTGATGTATCTCCAGTACCCTATTTTCTCGGACAAGTAAGTAGCGTAGAAGATGAACTTGGGTTTGAAGAAAGTGTACTTCCTTGCCTTTGTCAAGAAACCCAAGTCAAGAGCCAAGTTGAAATCAGACAAACCCTTGTTCAAGAACCTGGAAGAAAAGTTTGTCACCAGTTCAAGAAACAAACAGTGAAACTCAAGAAAATAGGTTCCTTGTTGGAAGATCTTACCCGGCATGTCTTGCTTCATCTCTGGACATAAGAGAGAAGATCTCAGCCACAACAGGGTTTGTTTTCTGCATTACGATTAGATCAAAAAGATTAAGACCAAGCCAATCAAACAAGAACAACTCTTTAAACACACAGAGAACTGAAACTAGAAGCTACTTACAACATTTTTCACACAAACTAAATGAAATATTAAAAATGTCTAATATAGCTTAATTATCATTACAATTTTTCATTCTTACGATTATTTTCTTTCAATTCTTATCTTATATTATGTAAAAACTGAAATTTTCCAATAGTTTTTGGATTGATATCTTAAAAAGATACCTTGAGTCTTCTACCAAGCTCCTTGTAGAGAAGGAAACCAGAGAACTCAGCAGTACAAGACCGTTCAAGAAACTCAACAAAGATCTGTCTGAGAGGTCCCTGCAACTTGTCAGCAGCTTCTTTAAACTCCTTGTTCCTCACGAAATGTGTCTGGTTGTAATCAGTCTTGAACTCTTGAAGCAGAGCGATGAACTCTTCCTCGTTAAGGTTCTTGTTGATCTCCGTGTTGAAAAGCTGTTCCATCTCCTCGAAGTCCGTTGTGTAGAATCTTGGAGTCAGAAGCGACTCTTGAATCTCTTTCTTGGTGCCCTTTTTGGATTTTGAGGTTGTGGTGGTTGGAGGCGGTGGTGAGGAGGTGGCTGACATTCTGATCACGGTGGAGAAACGTCGGCTGGAGAGGTAGTTACTTTGGTTGGTGAGCTTTGGGGATGCGAGTTTGGAGATTGGCTTCAGTAATGCCATTTCAGCTGCCATTGTTAGAGTTGCAGAAGCAAGAGATGTGACTGAATGAGAGAGAGAGAGCAAGGAGCTGAGGAAGAAGATGAGGCTGTGAGGAGTTTTGTAATGAAAAAAATCTCATCCAATTAAAATCTCTGTTGTGGGAGCTTGACACGTGGCGAGTTGTAGTTGGTTATTCTTGATTGCTTGTCTTTTTGATAAAATCAGTGATTTTTCTTTGTGCTGTTGTAACTTAACAAATAGAAAATGAAGATCAACCAATAAATAAATGAGGCAAATAATTCGGAAATATAATTTTATACATTACAAATTACTACAAACATATGAAATTATGTGATGTTTGTGATATCCAGATGAGTCATTCTGGTAATGTAAATACAACTAAAAATGAGAAAGAAAAATCTAATGCCTCAAACTCATCAAACCTACAATGTTTCTTTGTCTCAGTATTTTTTCTCTCATGATTATATAAAAAATTAATAATGACAAAGAACAATCTGCATTTGTCCAGCTTCAAGACAGTTAACAAATAGAGTCCACGAAGGATTAATCTTATAGCGGAAACTAGGGGGTGTTAGTGGAAGTTACATTTATAATAACTTTTAGAATGCTTAGAGTCTAGTGTTATTGGTATAATGATTTTATAATTCTATATAAAGTCATTTGTTATTCAAAAAGTTTAGATTTTAATGATTCTTTAAATCCATTAGAGTTAGTGTTATTCGAAGTTATATTCATTTAATCTATTAAAACAGGAGTACAAATAGAAAATACCCCATAGTTTTCCTCAAAAATTACAATTCTATGCCACTGATATTATCCATACATCCAAACACAAATTAAATCACCATTTACATGGACATATGCTCATAATAAGCCCATTACTAATTTGTTTAACCCAATAATTATATTTTGTATATTTGTAACCATAAAATAAGTTTTATTATTTTTTTCACCAGTCTATATCGCTGCATCAAACCATTTTTAAATTATTAAACCGAGAAATTAAATTAAATGTCAAAAACATATATATTATATTATAAAATAAGTCATTTTTACTTATATTCTAAAACATATATCTTAAGTACAATTAGTACTTAACTCTAACTTTTTTTTAATATTTACCATTGAATACCACTAGACTTAAACAGAGTCGTTTAATAACTTAAACATATTCGTTTCATTGGTAATGATTTTTAATCATGATATATATTAGATCGAAATCAAGTGGTTAAATATTTATACAAAATGTTTTTTTATATGGTGAACCAAACTTTAAATTATTGGTTTTAATCCTATAGACCGGGTCTACACGATCAAAACCAATAATTTAAAGTTTGGTTATCACCACATAGAAAAAACAATTTGTGTAAATACTTAACCACTTGATTTGGGTTAAGGTTTGTGTAAAATAATTTTCTTGAAAAATGTGTTTGTCAATAAAATTTAGGTTTCTACAAAATTTAGTTATTATTATGACCCATCTTTGTTATAATTTTTTATGATCAGGTGAGTTTAGTACAATTTATTAATATCATAGCTATTTTGTATGTGTGTATAGATTTTACAAATAACAAAACAATGAAAAATATTTTATAAAATATATTTTTGGATTATAACAGATTGAAGGAAGTAATTGTTTTTAAGCAAATACACATCCAACTAAAACATATTATAGTTTTAATATCTTCATAAATTTAACATATATTATATATATTTCATAATAACAATGTGTAAATATTATTTTATATTATTATTTATATAACTAAAATTTATATTTTTAAAATATTTAATTTTATATTACTAATAAATTGTGGAATTTAGTGTCAACGTATTTATATTAGATTAATTATACCAAAACATATCCATAAATTGATTCTTATTAACATATTTTCAATCATCAGATACCAATGTAAAACAAATTTATTCAATATATTATATGAAATATATGAAACAAAGCTCAATTTTAAACGGTATATGTTTTGTAAATTTAGCAAGATACAAGTATTTATATTATAGAACGTATAATTATATAATGGTGACATGAAAAACAAATATCAACATTTAACAAAATTAAAAACCATCATCCGCACGGACGCACAGATCAATATTTAGACTTTGATTAATTTAATATTCATCTCTACCTATTGAGGATAATATCATAATTTATTGATTATAATTTTATTAAATATATTATGAACTTTCACAATAAAACAAAATATAAACTATACATTACTTGATGTATAAACTTAATTTTTTTCTTAGTTATTTTAAATTTATAATATATTTTCTTAAATATACTTCACTTTTAGGTCAGACATATGTTTTGTATTTTTTTTTTATAAAATCAATTATGTAATGTTTTATCTTGTAAAAATACATATATACACACACATATTTGGATTTGAATTCAATAAAATATATTTTTAAAAAATATGTAAAAGCAGTAGATTAATACATAGTTATAATTTTTTTAGAAAAGAAAAAAAATTACATAATAACTGATACAACATACATCCAATAAAAAATAGATAACACAATACAATAATGAAAAAAAATTTTTTTTAACAAATTGCTAAAGTAACACAAATGAAAACGTTAAAAGAAAATAAAATTGACGTATTTTGAAATGTTTATAAGTATATTAAAAACAAACACCCGCGCGGGTGCGCGGGTCCGATCCTAGTAATTTTTTAACTCATGAAACAAGATTTAAAGAATACTACATATATGCCTAAGATTCTTAAAATCATTATAACAACTTATTTTTATAGATTTTCAAAATATACAAAACTCTCTACAACTCTTTCCAAATTTTACAAATCTATCAACTTTTAAAATCAACAAACTCTATATAAATCTAACTCCCACTAACACCCTCTAGGTTAATTCAGAATTTTGGTTAGTTCGGCTTGACTAAAATCTTGCCAAACTGTAACTGAAAAATTTGGGTCGCTTTGATTTTTGATTAGTTTGGTTTCAAAAAATTTTACCAACTTCATCAGAATTTTAGAATTCGGTTAGATTTTTGTTTATATTGGTTAAAATTTGAAAAACTTTGGTTTAATTCGATTTTTCTGTTCGGATTTTAGGTAAGTCAGTTATCTGGTTTGGAATTTTGGTTAAAATCAGTATAATTTAGCTAAATAATAAAACTAACCGATTACTGAACCAAATCGAGAACAAAAGATTCTAATTGCCAAACAGAAAACTAAATTTTCGGTTTGGTTCGGTCACAACCGCATGCCTAATTGAAATAATTTGGTTTTTGGGAAAGCACAATCAAAGCTAAACCAGGCGAACAACAGTAAATAACAATCTAAACCAAAGTGCAACCCGGATTGATCCGGATCAAATCCAATCCGTTCGTTAAGAAGACCGAGGAGATAGACAAAAAAGAAAAAAAAGAAGCTTATCCAGAAACTAAACTTCAAATGACTCTCTGAAGGTGAGATTCTTCAGTGAAAGAAGATGTCTCTTCTCTGTTTCAACTCTCTCGCTCCACTCTCTTCTCTCTCTTCTCCAAGGATTCAACTTACTTCTTCCACTTCACCAGGTACGCAACCTCACTTGTTTCTCTAGTCATCGAACGTGTATTGCTTTCGCTTCAAATCATCACTACAGACCCAAGAAACCTTGGCTACTTCAGTTTCTTAGTTTTGAAGCAAAAAGCTTCTTTCTTTTTAAATAAAGCTGAAGAGATAGGACTAGATTTTCATTGAGTCATTTCATCGAACACTTAGGTTTTTCTTTACTTGTGAAAGCTCTGATCTTTTGGTTTTTTCATTGTATGTGTTTCAGTTTTCATCCTTAAACCCAACACCGTCGAGTCCAAGAACAGAGTCTCTCTCAGTCCTTACAACTTAAGCAATAGCCATGGAAGAGCAGTGATTGTGAAGGCAGCCGCTTCTGGTGTGGACGGAGCTGAGCCTGAGAGCAACGAGGAACCACCTAAGACTGTTGTTGCTGCTGTCCCAGTTGACAAACTACCGTTGGAGTCAAAAGAAGCTAAAGAGAAGCTGTTGCTGGAACAGAGGATGAAGATGAAGCTGGCCAAGAAGATTAGGCTAAGGAGGAAACGTCTGGTTCGTAAGCGTAAGTTGAGGAAGAAGGGTCGGTGGCCACCTTCCAAGATGAAGAAGCTGAAGAATGTCTAGAGATGATCATGAAAACTCTTTTTATTGAACCTGTTTTGCAATGTTGTTTATAAACTTTCTGGAACCTTTTGAAATGCAGACATTGTTTTTGGATTGTTCTGAGGCTGAGAGTTCTTTAAAAGGATTCATTTACAAAGAGTGAGCAATGTATTGAACCATTTGGTTATTAAGGAAGAACATGTGAGCGGAAAATGAGAGGATTGGTGCAACAGATTCCAGGGCTCCTGCACTGCAACAATGTTTATTTTGAAAGACTGATGCAATTAATCATTTGTTATTGTCATACAAGTGATGCTGATACAAATAGGGTGATCTTCATATGTGATTGTTAACAAGTTGGAATATAAAGATGCAGTTAATCGCATCTCACTATAAGCAAACGCAGTTACTTGGAATCATACACCAAGTGTTCCTAAGACGCGCAGACATTTACGCCTATATATTTATATATAGCTCACACATTATATTAGTATATACCCAACCAAAATATCATATTGAAAGCAAATAAGATTTCTCTTAAGATAAAACGTATAATTAAGGCTCCTAGAAATATTTTAAGACAAGTCATTGCTTGATTGGATGCATGGAAACTCTCGGTTACCTCTCGCTCTATCTGTACGTTAATTTAGTACCTCTTTGCTCAATATTCTTCAACACGCCGTTTCTTATTTCTTTTTCGATCTTTCTAATGTATATTTTCTTCTGTTGTTTTAAGGTTGTGGAGCTTTCGGTAGATATGGATTGCCAAGGATGTGAAAACAAAGTTCGAAGAGTCATTTCCAAACTCGATGTAATAAAACAAAATTACAAAATCAAACATGAATATTTGATTTGTATCATAATTTTGATCTTTAATGCATATCTAATTATAAATGTGGGAGTGGACACAGTAGACATAGGACGTGGAACGACAAAAGGTGACGGTCACAGGGTAATAGTGAAAGGAACGGGACGAGCGGCAGAGTTCTGGCCATTTCATTATAATGGATATTATGGCGACTATCCCACTCAATACTTGGAACAATCGATCAGAATAGCCATAGAGAAAATGATTTCTATTCTTCTATCAACGGTTATTACTATCCTCGTCCACCCCAAAAAGTTGATGATGAATATGCTCTTCATTTCTTTACCGATGATAATGTACATGCTTGTCCTGTCATGTGATTTTTTTTTTTTCTTTTGGTCACTAATTCTCCTATTCATTATATTCGTTTTGTAATTCTAGAAAACAAACACTTTTTATCTTTATTTTCGCCAGGACATAGAAGATTTAGTATAAGTATAACCAGTGGCAAAGCCAACGTGATCCAGGTGAATTTTTATTTAGAAAAAAAAAAATACTTTCCTAGCTCCACCACTGTGTATAACACACACAAAGATGATGTGGTATAACCAAAGGAAGTTCCAAAGTTATGCTTACACTCTAGCACTTGCTTATAAGGTTTATTTACATCATATATCCGGTTCTATTCAAACCTAACACATAAAAATATTCATTTGTGTCGTCCTCATTCATATATTTAGAAGTCCAAAGACAGATCCACATGAGATGATAGGTAAGTGTCTGAATCTGATTAAGTCAAAAGTAGATGATGTTTCCCTCATAAACCCCTTCTCAGGTGCAACCAACAACCACCTATACTTGTCACCGTTGCATTAGTCTTCCTTTCTGACTAGTATATAAGTATTTATCCCTGTTATGAAAGACGCTAGGCGCTAGTCGGGCGGCTGGGTCAGGTCTAACGCCTAGCGAGAAAATCGGGGATTAAGCGGAAATTACGCGGGGCAGAATTTTATATCGTTTAATGTATTATAAAACATGTTAATTTTTATTTTTTATAAATTAATAAATTTTCATATTTAAAATTACATAAAACACACACATATAAAAATATAAACTTAATACGGTATAATTTTTATCAAATTTATGTAAATAAGTTGCATTTATAATATCTTAGATCAAATAAATAAATTAAAAAAATATTTTTTAAAAAATAAATAAATTAGGCGGCTAATTAGGCAGTTAGGCGGTCATGTAGGCGGTTAGGCGGTCATTTAGATGGTCTAGACGAACTAAAATCGAACATCTGATTTTTTAGACGGATTTTACATTAATCGGGGCGGACGAGTGGGGCCTAGCGCCTAAGCGGCCGTGTAAGCGGCTAGGCGGGCGTCTTTTTGAACAGGGGTATTTATACAATCCCTTGGTCAATCCATGGTCCCTCCTTATATTTATTGCCGAGATAATAGTAGTCTCTTCCACCGTCCACATGTTCCTAAAAAAGATTCGGATACAACATTCATTGTGCATAGATCCAACAAAATCATAAGATCATCCAAATCTTGTGTCCACATTGGTAAAACGTTTCAGAATTTGAAGTCTGTTTAAAGTTTACGTTATGTGTTTTAATGGGTTAAGTTTAATCGCAACAAGACATCGGTGGCGTGTAATTTAGGAGTCAAGTATTCTAACGCAAGTGACGTATTACTGTCCAAACTAAGAAGGCGAGTGATGATGGATGGATTGATCACTGCTTCCTCTTTTGTAGCATTGACGTTGACTCAGCTTTTAAACTGACCTGACCTGACCCCAAGGTGATGTAGGATAATTTAAAAATTAAAACTTTGAATAACTTCAGATTGCTTGCGACTTTTCTCATACTTCTCATTTTCTATAGATGAATTAATTAATTAATATATCAAGAAATAAATAGTCTATTTTCTTTGATTTTTTATATTTCTCAACTTAACCTTTTTGAATTGAAATAGCCTATTTTCTTGATTTTTTTTTGTCTGATCACCAAACCCATTACGAGAGTTTTTTTAACTTTTCTTTTTCCTTTTACAATGTAATCTTTTTGACTTGGGTTTCTAGCAAATATCGTTTACTTTGACATGGTCTCATGGGTGTAATTTGTTGGGAAAATTACTCAATATTCTTCGTGAGATGAAGATGGGATTTAGACAACTAAGAGTTTAAGAAAAAGACTCTTAATATTTAGGAAAGGGATTTACTACAAAATATGAAATTTTAGGAAACTCTCTCTTACAAGTGTTTTTCTCTCTTGTTTTTCTTTTTTTGCTTGATGGTTACAAATGGTGCTAAGCACCCCTATTTATACTAGTGAGAGGCTAACTACAACAACTTCTACACACTTCTTTTTCTACACACATCCATTTCCACACACTTCTTTTTCTACACACTTCTTCATCTTTCTTCATTCTTCTCTAGATTTTTCTTCTTCTTGGGCTAAGGTTAATTATGACTTGTTTTGGGCTTAAGGAGGAAAAACCCAACAAATCTCCCCCTTTCCGACTTAGCCCGAAACCGTTGTCATGCCGGTGCCTTTGCAGCAATCTTCAAACTTCTTGATCGGTAATACTTTGGTCATAAAATCTGACCAGTTTTCATCTGTGTGTACTTTGTTGAGATGTATGAACTTCTCTTCAAGAACTTCTCGTATCCAATGATGCCCAATGTCGATGTGCTTTGAGCGAGAATGAAACGCTGGATTCTTTGCTAAGTGAATAGCACTTTGGTTGTCACACAACAAGCTGTACTTGTCTTGCTTTACTCCCAACTCAAGCAAGAAGTTCTTCATCCATAACATCTCTTTGCATGCTTCCGTTGCTGCGATGTACTCTGCTTCTGTGGTGGATAAGGCAACACACTTTTGTAGCCTCGATTGCCAGGAAACAGCTCCCCCTGCAAAGGTAATCACAAATCCTGAAGTTGATTTTCTCGAGTCTTTATCACCAGCCCAATCTGCATCGGTGTAACCGTTCAACTCAAGTTTTCCATTGCCAAAGCATAGACACCTCTTCGTTGTGCCTCGTAGATAGCGTAGGATCCACTTAACTGCTTTCCAATGCTCCTTTCCTGGATTTGCTAGAAAGCGACTCACAACTCCTACATCATAGGCAATGTCGGGTCTGGTGCACACCATGGCATACATGAGACTGCCCACTGCTGATGCATATGGGGTAGTCTTCATTTCTTCTTTCTCCTTCTCACTTGTTGGACTTTGTTCTGAATTTAACTTGAAATGTCCAGCAAGTGGAGTATTTACTGGCTTTGCTTTGTGCATGTTGAATCTCTCCAACACCCTTTCAATATATCGTTCTTGGGACAACCATAAAAGTTTATTTGGTCTGTCCCGAGTGATCTTCATTCCAAGAATCTGTTTCGCTTGCCCCAAATCTTTCATAGCAAAAGACTTTCCTAAGTCTTCCTTCAATGCGGCTATCTTGTTGCGGTCTTGGCCCACAATCAGCATATCATCAACATAGAGTAATAATATGAGAAAGTCGCCGCTTGCGTACCTCTTTATGAAAGTGCAATGATCATTCTTGGTTTTCTTGAAGTTATGATCCACCATGAAAGAGTCAAACTTCTTGTATCATTGTCTTGGGGCTTGCTTGAGACCATAAAGGCTCTTCTTTAATCGGCATACCAAGTCTTCTTTTCCTGGGACCTTGAATCCTTCGGGTTGCTCCATATAGATTTCCTCCTCGAGGTCACCATGTAGAAAGGCTGTCTTAACATCGAGTTGTTCAATCTCTAAGTCTAGGACCGCAGCTAGACCAAGAACCACTCGGATAGAGGACATCTTCACCACTGGAGAAAATATTTCTTCAAAATCTATGCCTTTCTTCTGGTTGAATCCTTTCACAACCAATCGGGCTTTGTATCTTGGATTTGAGCTTCTCTCCTCATACTTCAACTTGTACACCCACTTGTTTTTCAAGGCTCTCTTTCCTTTTGGTAGCTTCATTAACTCATAGGTGTGATTGTCTTGCAAGGATTGCATCTCATCTTGCATAGCTTCTACCCATTTGTCTTTGTGAATGTCTCCTATAGCCTCCTCATAGCTTTGTGGCTCCCCCTCATCTGTAAGATTCACATACTCATCTCGATAGTATCTTACAGATGGTCTTGTCTCTCTTCCAGATCTTCTTGGCTCATGTTCTTCCTCTGGATCCATTTGCTCTTCTTCTTCGCTTTCATCACCATTTAGATCCATGATGGGACCCTCTTCGCCATCTCCTCCAATCACTTGTTCATGATCTTGGGGCTTATGAGAATCTTCACTCCTTACAACCCTTAGCTTTGGTTTCTCTGATTTATTGATGTCTTCGATTGTTTGATCTTCGAAGAAAACAACATCTCTACTCCGAATCACTTTCCTGTTAATTGGATCCCAAAGCCGATAGCCAAAATCATCCTTTGGTGAACCAAGGTAGATGCACTCTTTAGTTTTAGAGTCTAACTTGGCTCGTTCATCCTTAGGAATGTGGACGAATGCTCTACACCCGAACACCTTCAAATGATTGTAGGAGACCTTCTTACCCGACCAAAATTCCTCCGGGATATCGCCTTCCAAAGGAACTGATGGTGTAAGATTTATAATATCCACTGCAGTCTTTAAAGCTTCTCCCCAAAATGGCTTGGGTAGTTTAGCGTGAGAGAGCATGCACCGAACTCTTTCTGTAATCGTCCGATTCATTCTTTCAGCAAGCCCGTTCAATTGTGGCGTCTTTGGTGGTGTCTTCTCCATTCTGATTCCATGAGCTTTGCAAAATGCTTCAAAAGAACCTCGGTACTCTCCACCATTGTCTGATCGAACACACTTGAGTTTTTGACCCGTACTTCTTTCTGCTTGGGCTACAAACTCCTTGAAAGCATCTAGAACTTGATCTTTTGTCTTCAAAAGGTATACCCATACCTTCCTTGAATGGTCATCAATAAAGGTGACGAAATATGATGCACCTCCATTTGATTTCTCAGACATGGAGCATACATCAGTATGCACTAGATCAAGAATATGCTTCCTTCTTGTGGGTGTAGAAGATCTTCGGAAAGCGACTCTATGTTGTTTTCCGGCTAAGCAATGATGACATGGTGTGAGATATGTACCTCTCATATCAGGAATAAGTTTCTTGCGAGAAAGTATATTAAGACCTTTCTCACTCATATGCCCAAGTCTCCGGTGCCATGTATCCATGTCGTCGCTTGCAACATTAACTTCCTCCTTGCAAAGCTTGGCTTGTGTTACGTATAATGAGCCTTCTTTTCTTCCTCGAGCCATGATCAAACTCTCTTTGGTTAGCTTCCACTTGCCACTGCCAAAATGACTATCAAAACCGGCATCATCAAGCTTCCCTGTTGATATGAGATTGAGTCTCATATCGGGAATATGCCTCACATCCTTAAGAATTATCTTACATCCAGTGTTTGATGTAAGAATAACATCCCCCTTTCCAACGATCTTGCTTCTTCCTTGGTTTCCCATTTGAACTTCACCAAAGTCACCACTTTGGTAGGTTGTGAAGAAGCTTCCATGAGGGGTGACGTGAAAAGAAGCACCAGAATCAACGATCCATGAGCTATCATCAGAGCTAAGATTACATTCTCCAACGAGATATAGGTCTTTGCTCTGGTCTTCAACAATGGTGGTAGTCTTGTCTTCATGCTTCTTCGGAGGATTGAACCGGTCTGGTTTAATATTACCTGCTTGTTGATCTTTCTTGAAAAACCGAAACTCCGTCTTCATGTGGTTCGGCTTGCCACAATAGTAGCAGGTTACTCTTGGTCGTGACTTGGATCTTCTTCGAGATTGGTCTCGTCCTCTGCTTTTGTTGTGAACACGAGTCTCCTCTCTACCTCTTCTATCAACGATGTTGGCTTCTGAATAAGAACTCGAGTCTCGCTCCTTCCTCCGGACTTCTTCATTTAGAAGGCTATCACTGACGGTGTCCATGGTAAGCTTTCCCTCCGGTGCTGAATTGCTTAGAGTGACAACTAGTGTGTCTCAACTCTCCGGTAGTGAACTAAGGAGTAAAAGGGCTTGCATTTCATCTTCAACCTTCATATCAACTTTGTTAAGCTGATTTACGAGTCCCTTGAAATTATTCAAGTGCTCCATCATGTTTTGGCCATCCTTGTACTCCAACTTTACTAACCGTCGGACAAGAAGAGCTTTGTTTCGAGGCGTTTTCTTTTGAATCATAGACTCAAGCTTTGTCCATAATTCATAAGCATTTGTATAGGTAGAGACATGTTCAAAGAGAGATCGGTCAATGTACTTACGGATTACAGCAACCGCCTTTCGGTTTAGTACTTCCCACGTTTTGTCATCCTTTCCTTCCGGCTTCTCCTTCATGATGATGGGTTCGTGTAAATCCTTACAATAAAGGTGGTCTTCCATCATCGGTTTCCAATAAGAGTAGTTGTCTGTCGTGAGTTTGAACATATCACCTTCAACGGTAACGGTAGCCTCCATCTTGAATCACACGGGATCTTGAGGATATGTTTGAGCCTAGCTCTGATACCACTTGTTGGGAAAATTACCCAATATTCTTCGTGAGATGAAGATGGGATTTAGACAACTAAGAGTTTAAGAAAAAGACTCTTAATATTTAGGAAAGGGATTTACTACAAAATATGAAATTTTAAGAAACTCTCTCTTACAAGTGTTTTTCTCTCTTGTTTTTCTTTTTTTGCTTGATGGTTACAAATGGTGCTAAGCACCCCTATTTATACTAGTGAGAGGCTAACTACAACAACTTCTACACACTTCTTTTTCTACACACATCCATTTCCACACACTTCTTTTTCTACACACTTCTTCATCTTTCTCCATTCTTCTCTAGATTTTTCTTCTTCTTGGGCTAAGGTTAATTATGATTTGTTTTGGGCTCGGAGGAAAAACCCA